>RCUC01080746.1:0-13328 GCA_003697995.1 Taxidea taxus jeffersonii
TTTTTTTTTTTTTTTTTTATGACTACTTTAACTACCTGAGGTTTGTATATTAAACAAAGCATCTTTAATGCAGAGTAGTGGGAAGTCTCAGCAGAAAAATAAATATAATAAAAAGGAAGAAAATAGAAAATTTAGAGCTAAAATAGAGAATTGCTAAAACAAAAAACTACCTGGATATACTTAACAGTCAAATTGTCATGACAGAGGAAAGAGCAAATGAACTTGAATATGGATCAATAGAAATTATCCATAGTGAAGAACAGATATTTTAAAAAATTATCTAAAAATTAGTCTTGTTGAAATGGGAGAGGGAGAAAAACCATAAGAGACTCTTAACTATAGGAAACAAACTGAGGGTTGCTGGAGGGGAAGGTGGTGGGGGGATGGGGTAAGTGGGTGATGTGCATTAAGGAGGGCACATGGTGTGATGAGCGAGGGGTTACATGCAACTGATGAAACACTGACCTCTACTTCTGAAACTAATAATATACTGCATGTTAATTAAATTGGATTTAAATAAAAATATTTTTTAAAATAGCACTTTGGGGATCTGTTAGATGATATCAAAAGGTTAAATATATGTGTAATTGAAATATCAGAAGGGAAGGAAAGAGAAAATTGGGCACAGCATACCTAAAAGTTAACTCATAAATCATCATGAAATGTGAGAGCTACAACCATTACTTAGAGTATTAAAAAAAATTTTTTGTGGCACATAGTTAGGCAAAGATTTCTTAAAACAGGACACCAAAAGAACAAACTATAAGGGATAAACTGATAAAAATGGACTACATCAAGGTTAAGAACTTTTGCTCTTCCAAAGACATAGTTCCAAAAAAAGGCAACCAACAGACCAGGAGAAAAGTTTGGCAAAACATGTATTTTAAAAAGAGTGTTATCCTTATTGTATACAGAACCTTTGCAATTCAATAATAAAAAGATGAACACCCAATTTAAAAAAGAAAAAATGATTTCAACAGATATTTCACAAAAGAAGATATGTGCGGAGCCAACAAGCACCTGAAAAAAAGCTCAACATTACTAGTCACCAGATAAATGCAAATTTGAAAAACCACATATACCCACTAGAATGGCTAAAAGTCAAAAGACTGACAACACCAAGTGCTGACAAGGATGTGGAGGAACTTAGAAATCTCTGAGGGGTACAGATGGGCAAGATAAGAGCAACCCCAGTAAGCAGAAATACCTTTTCTAATGTTATTGCTGCTAACAATGGAAGATGGAACAGCCACATTAAAGGACAATATGGCCAGGGGCACCTGGGTGGCTCAGTTGGTTAAGTGCCTGCCTTTAGCTCAGATCATGATCCTGGAGTCCCGGGATCAAGTCCCACATCGGGATCCCAGCTCCATGAGGAGTCTGCTTCTCTCTCTGACCTTCTCCTTGCTCATACTCTCTCTCTCAAATAAATAAATAAAATATTTTTTTAAAAAAAGGACAATATGGCCATACCTTATGCAGTTAAACGTGCAGTGGTAGCTATGGCCACAGAACATGAAAATATGTATCCACACAAAATTGTACATGTCAATTATCCCTAACTTCCAAATATGTACAGCTGTTATTCAGAATAGCCCCAAACTGGAAGCAACCCAAATATCCATCAATTGGCAAATAGATTTTTTAAAAAGGTGGTATATCATAGAATATGAATAAATTTAAAGTAAGGTATATCATAGAAAATGAATATTCTAGGAATATAGAATATTCCTCAGTAACAAAAATTGTCAGTGAAACTCGAAAACATTATGCTAAGTAAAAGAAGTCAAACACAAAAATCTACATACTGCATGATTCCATTTAAATAAAATTCTAGAAAAGGCAAAATCCTCGTGACAGCATCTCAGAGACTGCCCAGGGTCATGGGTGAGGAAGGAGGTGGAGTGCAAAGAAGCTTAAGGAAATCTTTTGGCAGAGGGATCTATTTTATATCTTGATCTAGTGGTTGCTGCATGGTAATATACGATAACAGAAACCATCAACTGCACACTAAACTCATGAATTTTACTGTATGGCAATCTCATAACAAAAGACAAAGAGAATTTTTTTTTCAAAAGAGCATAGAATTAAAACCAAGTATCTTGCACATTGAATTCAGCAGAGAGCCAATTTAGATAATTTAGGATAACCCAAAGAAACCTAGCAGAACAGCTAGCCTTCCAAAGAGAATGACAGATCTATTATCAAAACTATCTGAAAGCAGCATATCTGTTTACTGGTCTGGCAGTTAAATTAAGCATTCCAATAAATGACTCTGGGGACTAAAACGGGCTTGAATCAAATAAAAGAAAATGAAAACCATGTGGTTGTCCTTGTGGTCAAACAGTGAGTGGTCAAGAAATAGCAGTAGGAAAAAAACCTAGAAAAAAAATTAGCACTAACTAACTAAAGAAAAAGAATTTAATCTTCATAGCTAGTGACATTATATGGTAGAATTGGAAAATACATAAAACAATGTGTTTCAGGGACTTCAAAAATAAAGAGCAGCCAAAATTGGGATTAGAAATTATCTTTCAGAAAGTAATTCTTAAGTAAGTGGTATACTCGAAAGACACATTCATTTCACTTTGTATAAAAGAGATAAACGCTGAATAATCATCTCAACCCACTCATGTTGTAGATTTTCTTAATAACCTTATTATTTTAGAATAGTTCTAGATTTTCAGAATTATTGCAAAGATAGTACAAATAGTTCTCATAAGCCCCACACTCCATGTGCCCTATTACGAATCTCTTCATTGGCGTGGTACGTTATTCACGATTGGCGAACCAGTGTTAATATATTCTCACTAACTGAAGTCCATTCTTTATTAAAATTTCCTTTGTTTTTTCCTAATGTCTTTTTCTGTTCCAGGATCCCACCAGGAAACAACATTGCACTCAGTAATCATATCTCCTTGGGCATTTCTTGATGACGACAATTTCTCAGATTTATCTTGCTTTTGATAACCTTGACGGTTTTGAGTTCTGACTGACCAGCTATTGTGCAGAACCTCCCTCAGCTGGGCTTTGTCTGATGTTTTTCTCATGGTTAGACTGGGATTGGACTTCTAAAATATCTTTTGCTTCATTCTTTAACTCTTAAAATCACCATAATGTCATATTAAAATAATTTGAATTATTATTCAGATAATCATTTCCATCTGCTTAAAAATGAAAATGTCTGGAACACCTGCCTGGATGGCTCAGATGGTTAAGAGTGTGCCTCCGGCTTAGGTCATGATTTTGGGGTCCTGAGATGGGCCGTGTCCAGCTCCCTGCTCAGCAGGGAGTCTGGTTCTCCCTCTGTCTCCGCCCCACCCCCTACTGTGCTCTTTCAATCTCTCTCTCTCTCTGTCTCAAATAAATAAATAAAATATTTTTAAAAAATGAAAATGTCTAAAAGTATTCATGCTAGAGTAGATGTAGTGAATTTAAGTAGATCTCAGTGAATTATCCATCATACTAAAGCTCTAAAGTATAGTTATTATTTTATATACTCTACCTTATAAAAACCACATTAATAATTATTTTTAATTAAGTGAGCCTCAAATTAGATATGGTAGTGAAACCACAGCTAGGCAGGCATAATTCCTAAACTTACAGAGGGTCATTTCTGATTAAGAGTTTTAAGTATTTTAAGAAACTAAATTATATATTTTGATATATTCTGTTCTAAATGGCAGGTGGATTTTAAAGTTAATTTCCAACTGGCTTTAAGAGATAAAAATATCCTTGAAATATGAGGGAAAACATGAACTCTTATTATTACCACCTTGATGTTATAATTTATTAATTGTTACCCTTAGCTTGTTCAAATTTAACAAAGGAATGTAAAAGTGAACAGTTTAGCATATGGAGGAAAGAAAAATGTACTCTGTTAGTAAGGCCACTGGATCAGTGACAAGTCCTTTTTCTCATGACACAAGGCACCTTAATTATGAGGGGAAAAGTCACAGGAATTTCCATGCTTGTCAAGCTCTGGACTTCCATACTCTTATAAAATGTTTTGATTAGTATGTCCCAGATTATTATTTGGCTTTAATCCTAAAGATAAGGCCAACAGAAGTTGGATGTGTTCAACACTCCAAGGGAAAATGTTACCTGACATGACCTTGGCAAAGATGATTGAGCTCTAGTCTTTGGGGGTCAAACATAAACAGCTAGACAGGTGGGCAAGCCCAGAACAGATTAGCTGCAAAGGTACTAGCCTGTGTTCTTGCTAAGATGGCGCAGCAGGTAATTCAAAAAGGAAAACAAAAAGCAAAGAAAACCCACTCAGCACAACACCCACAGAAGACATCACATCCACCTGTCTGGTAGGTCAGTCACATGGGTCATAGACCCACGCCGAGTTTCTGGGCATCAAAGACAGCCTGAGCCTGCAGACAGCTTGGCTTCTCGTGGGGACTCCATACATTTATCAGAAAAACAAGTGAGGCATTGTCTTCACTAAAACAGCACAGGTAGGCACCCAACAGCCTCTCGGGAAATGCTGTTACATTTACAGCCCCTCAAGCAGCCCCACAAAAGTTCTATCTGCAAAAGCCAAGAAACCCACTGCCGTGTCACTGCTCACTTTCTGACTGCAACATCATCTGTAGAAGGAGCAGGTCTCAGGACTGAGGTCAAAAAGAAGAAAGTCCCCTTTTAAGAATAGCCTTTCTCCTAATTTTCCTGTTCATCTACCAGCCTGTTTATATCTCAGCCCATAAAAGAAAACAATTAGAGCCTTTAAAGTCACCTTCCTCAGTGTCTGTATGCACGTTACATTTCAAAGAACAGGGAGAGAAATCATCTAATCACAGAAGGTCAAATAAGAAAGGGACATAAATTTTACCCAGTCCAACTACCTATCTGATTAACGAAGGGAAAACACAGGCTTCATCAGGTCCCGGAAATTAAGGGCAGGATTTTTTTTTAGGTTTTGATCCAGTTCTCCTCTAATAAATCAGGATCAACCTTGAAGAAGCGACATACCTGTTGAGAGCTGATATTTATAGGTTGTTTTAAAACGATCCATGTGACACTCTCAAGAAGAGGTGGGACTGTAAGGGAACCAGGATATGTCCAGTAGTCCCAGGATGGAGGAAGCAGAGATAATGGGTCAAAATTTGTGAATCGAGTTTGTTTACCCTGGTAGAGAAAAGAGAATTCCCGCAAATTATAATGGGAGAGTTTGACACCACCCTCAAAAAAAAAAAAAATGCATCCAATGAAAGACCATTGTGCTAGAATTCTTTAATTCGTGGAATTATTTAGTATCTGCCTTTGTATCTTAAAAAAAAAGTTTCTGTCTTAACCTAAAAATTTTAGATGAAGTAGCACACTCCCTAGATTTATTTAAGAACACAAGATTTGTTTAAAGTGTTGCAAGTTTTAGATGCTGATTATGCAACACTCCAATACCAGAAACTAATCATGCATAGATTTGTTAGTAATGATTTTAGGTAATTTAAGACCCCCTTCATAATTTTCAAAGGACAAGTGGTAATAGGCTGATTCTGTTCTATTGATCAAGTATATTCCAAACCTGTTTCAAAGCAGATAGCATATGTTCCATCTGAACATATGTCTAAGTTATTAAAAGAAAAGTAAGAAACTTCAGGAGAGAACAAGGAATATATTAGTCATTAGCAAATAATATTTCATTTTACCTTTTCTTTAATAGAATCCAAAATGTCTGTAATCTTTTGCAGTTGAGAATTATGTTCACCAATCTGAAAGCACAAAATTTCAGGAGAAATGGTAGAACAGGTCTGGTTTACTCCATTTCAATCATTGGTTTTGAATTAAAAAACAAAAAACCTATGCCAGCCCAGAACAAATAGAGATTGTTCTATAATGAAGCTGTCTTTTACCTGCTGGCTTTATCATGCCAGAAGAATCTGAACAAGGTAATGTTACTGGTTCCTTGGGTGAATTTTAAGCTTGATTCCAAAACTAGTAATAACTACATAGTTTTTTCAGCTTTATGAATGTTTAAGATACAGGTTAACTTAAGAGAAAACTCCCTTAGGAAACTCTAACATAATACTATTCAACCCGATGTGACTTTCAGACCCTAGATCCAAACTGACTCTTGAGACATCAAAGCATTAAAAAATATATCTCCCAGATATATATGACCGGTGGCTCAGTCAGTTAGGCATCTGCCTTCGGCTCAGGTCATAATCCCATGGTCCTGGGATCGAGTCCCACATGGGGCTCTTTGCTCAGCGGGGAGCCTGCTTCTCCCTCTTCTTCTCCCTCTGCTCCTTCCCCTGCATGTGCTCTCTCTCTTTCAAATAAATAAAAGAAAAAATCTCCCACTTTCAACCTAAAATGATTTAAGTTCCTGAACCAACATGATATATTATGAATGAGTAGAAATCATCATCAGAAAAATATATGTACCTCTTTTCATTATTATGGATGTCCTGAATCTACCTAAGGTTTTAAATCCTTCAGGATTAAAGTATAATCTCTTGCCTCACTTGCACTGCACTGCCACCAGCGGATTTGCGGCCAAAGGGAAGAAGCCACTGCCATTCATCCCAACCTCCATTCTGCCCTGTACTTCCCCCAGTGCCAGTCCCAGACCCAAGGGGTTACAACATCGCACAGAGTCAGTGGCAGAGCAAAAGCGCCCGCCCTGCAAGAATGCGGTCACAGTGGGAGCTGAACGGCCCAACCCACCCACGGGGATTATAACAAGGACACTTGCTTCACCACATGTGAATATGAGACAAAGGAAAAGACAACAACAGTTTTTAAAAACTGGTTAGTGTGTTTGAGACAACAAACCATGGTGGTAAAACTAGTGCTTCAAGATTCAGGAACTTGAACTTCACTCAGTCCTGTATCTCTAAATACTGTGTCATCAGGAAGAGCCTAGAATTAAGATTTTCTTCTCTAATCTCAGTTGTTACTGCTACTACTATTGTGTGGCTGTGGCTGCTGCTGTTTCTGTTCACTTAAAAATGATCAATGGACAATAAGAGAAGACATAAGACAATACTTCTAAGGTAGTTCTGGGCTGTTAGATAAATCATAAACTAAAACATAAATGTTTAATATAATTTCCAAAGGAAAACATTAAACTTAGAAGGAGTTTACTATTAAAAATGGTAAGATTACACTTTCCATGACTGAAACTCTTTATCCAACATGGCTGAGGAATTATTTAAAATGAAATTGGTAGATTCTCACCTGTAAAAATACTCCCAAGACAGCTAGTCCATCTGGCTCATGAGCTGCCTCAACAAAGCTGGGGTATTTGTCTGAATTCCAATGAACAACGTGGAGCTGAAAGGGACACAATTCAAATGTTATTTTTTTTAAATCCTTAAAAACATAAATGAAAATGAAATATTTATACAGATGTTCTGGGTTTGCACACACATATGTATAATGTATTCTTCACAGAATCCTCCTTTTTGCTTTTGTCTCAAAGCCAAAGACAAGTACCATGGCCACTTGGAGTCTGTAGTATACTATAGGAAGGTCTACAGCACTAGTTAGAATGTTCTGGAGCATCCTGCCAAGCCCCTCTGGTCCAAGCAATCTCCAACCATTGCTCCTGAGTGACTTAAGGCTCCCCCCTAACCTTCCACTGGTGGAAATGCAACAGAGCAGCCTTAGGTCAGATCTCAGCTGGTGGCAGAGTCCACGAAACAAGCTTAGGCTCACAGGAGCGGAGAGAAGTCAACTGACGGTTTGTAGTAACAATCCTGCTGCTAAGGACAGTACTGATTGTTCTTGAAACTGCCTAGTCAGATGTTCATCTCCATACCCGAAGACTTGTTATGACTGGAAAACGCAAATTCTCCTTAACAGAACTATCTTAAGCAGTATTCACACATGTGTTACCTTCTAGAATCATGTTCCAATCCTTTGCTGATAGCAAGTTTTAATGGGGACAAAGAGGCTTTGTCTAGGAACAGGAACTAGGAACCAGACACATCTGAGGATGAAAATGAGAGGCAGTTGTTGCTACTGAGGTGGGAGAAAGGAAAGAAGGGGGAAGGGAAGGAGTTGGAGGACCTGGAACTCTAGAAAATAGAAAATACACCTACTTCACAACTCTGCCCTCTTGCAAGTGGCGTCCTGCAAAATCCAAAGGGGTCCTAAAAGCTCTGCGACTGTACACCGTACAGTGTCCCAAACACACAAACAACTGTGAAATACTTTAGAATAATAAGGCAGAAAACCACCCTGGGGAGATCTTCAATCCTAATTAAGGGGAAGAACACACCACAATAGACACCAAAGGGCCATGTGCCACACTCAGACAATTTGGCCAAGATCATGAGCATGCCATGCTGTCCAAGAACCCCTGTACGAGGAACTGACATCAGATACAATCTCCTTTCAGTGAATCCTTTTGGCACCTCAGGGGGGGAAACACATATGAAGGGTTTCATACACAAATCTCCTTTCTAGCTGTCTCTTAAAAGAGAGAACTGAGGGACGCCTGGGTGGCTCAGTTGGTTAAGCAGCTGCCTTCGGCTCAGGTCATGATCCCAGCATCCTGGGATCGAGTCCCACATCGGGCTCCTGGCTCAACAGTGAGCCTGCTTCTCCCTCTGCCTCTGCCTGCCTCTCTGTCTGCCTGTGCTCAATCCTGTGCTCTCTCTCTATCTGACAAATAAATAAATTAAAAAAAAAAAGAGAGAGAGAACTGAGTATGTTCAAAGTCATGGTTTTAATCCCATGCTTTAAATATAACTTCATATTTTATAGGCAACCAATATGGGGGAATTTCTGGATACATAAGCATTATCACAACTAGTGAGCTACAAAACTATGAAACACTCCACCAACCATAAACAATCAAGGAAGGCTGTGGGATATACAGATTGAAAATACAAAGGTGGATCCCTGCGGTACCATGTTCTAAGTTGGTGTGAGACACTGGAAGAGGAATGAAACCTGGAAAACACTGGATGATGAAACAAAATTCACTTGGCTCACATGAGGTGAAGACATTACACTCTAAGGGAGGGGCTGAAAAGAACATTAAAATTGTTTTAAATGGCTCTGTGCCAATCCATCAGCTCACTTTGTAAGAGATGACACCAAAGAAAGAAAAAGAAGTGAAATGATGTCTTTAGGTTCACAACTGATTAGAAAAGGAATATGTAACTAAAGAGAGATGAATCTATACATCCTTTTCCTGGTTAAAAAACAGGAATTATTTACGGGTGCCTGGGTGGGTTCAGTCAGTTAAACACCTGCCTTCAGCTCAGGTCATTATCTCGGGGTCCTGAGATGGAAACCAGTGTTGGGCTCCCTGCTTGGCAGGGGGACTGCTTCTCCCTGTGCCCCTCACCCCCACTTGTGCTCCCACTCACTCTTTCAAATACATAAAACTGTTAAAAATAAAAAATAAAAAACAACAACTATTTAGAATACTATGGGAAACTAGAGCAAGAAAAATCTCTCTTTTTTTTTTCAAGTCTTTCTCCCACACACCTTGCCTAATTGGTACCAATAGCTTCAGAGGGACTGATACCACTTGCATTAGCGTTCGTATTTGTTTTTTCCGGGTTTGGGAGTTTCTTTTTAAGATTTTATTTATTTATTTGACAGAAGGAGAAGCAGACTCCCTGCTGAGAATAGATACCTCCTCCCCCTGGGCTCAGTCCCAGGACCCTAGGATCATGACTTGACCTGAAGGCAACCACTTAATCAACTAAGCACCCAGGTGCCTCACCATTTGTATTTAAATTAAAACTCAAACAAAAAAAACAAACTCGCATTTCCAAACTAACAATGACAGCTTCAGTAATTTAAGCAAATGACAAGAACTCATAGCCACAACAAAACTGGAAATGAGAAGATTCTTCCCTATTGGAAATAATCTTTTTTTTAAAGATTTTATTTATTTATTTATTTATTTATCTGTGAGAGACCAGGAGCACAGGGAGGGGCAGAGAGAGGGAAAGAGAATCTCAAGGACACTCCGTGCTGAGGACCCTGAGATCATGACCTGAGCCAAAATCAAGAGTCTGACCCTCAACCACTGAGCCACCCAGGTACCCCAATAATTTCTAAATTATAGTATTATTCAACTTTAGCATTTTTAACTGCATCCTATTGATGTGTAAATTATGTTTAGCCTGCCAAAAATCACCAATAATATTAAAATTATAGTTTTACTATCAACTGCATATTTAATATGCTTATTATATAATCTGTACAAACTGTAATCAGATGAAGTTTTAAATAGGGAGTGGATTATTAGCCTACTTTTTATAGACACACAACTCTTAGGGTAAGGTTTTTCCATGATTTAGAACACTTTAATCTCTCTCTATAATGTCACAAATCATGAGATTAGACTCAAAGTTAAATTTTTATATGGTACACTCTAAATGTTTTCTTCCTTTCATTTCTTTTCTTCTTTTTTCTTTTTTTTAAGTGGGTACAACTCGATGACAGTCATGAAGTTAGGTACAAAAGTGGCTGGAAAAACCAATTAAGAATCATTTCTACAGCTGAGCACAAAGGGATTCTTTTGAACCTGAAATCAAATGTGACTCCCAAATACCTCCATGTCCAGCCTGGATGTCTTCCTTAAACTCCATGTCTGTACCTAATGGCCTTCTTAAATGTGAGCCTGGAATATCTAATAGACACCTCAAACTTAATGTGCGCACAAGAGAAAGTCAGCTTCTCTCTGCAACCTGCTCCTCCCTGTACTTGCTCATCTGAGTAAGTGGCAGAAAGATCCTCATGTTTGCACAAGCCAAAGTCTTAGGAGTGTTTCTAGACTCTCTTTCTTCTTCCTTCAATCTTGCTACCCTTCTCATTGGCAAGTCCCTCTGATTTTCTTTCCCAAACATATCCTAGACTCACCTAGCTCTCTTTATCTCCACCACCTCCATAGCCCAAACCACCACCCTTGCTCATTTGAAATACTTCCATAAACTTCTTATTTGTCCCCCCATTTCAACATGTGCCTGACCCTTTCTCCACACAGGAGCAAGTTATATTTTATACTTTATAAAATATAAAGTAGAACAGGACATTCCCCTGCCCCAAACCTTCCATTGTCTTTGTCTCAATACATCAAGGATAAATTCCAAACTTCTCACCATGCCCTACAAAGCCCAATAAGACATGGTCCTTGCCTGCCTCTCTAGGACACAGCCTATAACCTCTTCTCATTAATCCCAATCCCAGAAGCCAACGCCTTTCACTTCCTAAACGTGCCAATTTCATTTCTGCCCGAGGTCATCTGTATTTGCTGTTAAGCTATATAGATTTGGTGAGAAGCTGTACAGATTTTCTCACAGTGAGTTTTCCTATCTATTTAATCATACTACCAGATCCCATAGTATTGTTCCTAACAAAGAACTTACCATATACCATTTGCTTATGTGTTTATTGTCTACTTCTAATACCCCACCAATCCTGAGGTCTGACCCAGACTTCCTCATTCTCCATCGGCCTTCCTATCTCCCACCAGAAACAAGGACCCCCTCCTCTCCCTCTCTCTCAAACCAAATCAATCAACAAATCCCACCAAAGCTGCACTGGCCACCAGCACTCCAATTAACTGCGGGGTCATCTATTACCCGGAACATCCCCCAAGCCTCCTCCTCATTGACTCTCCTTATCCACTCCTGCTTCAACCCAATTTATGCTCAAACTGTAGCATGAATATTTTTAAAATGCAAATATGATCACTTCACAATTCAAAGCCAGTTAATGGCTTCCCACCACTTAGAATTAAGTTCACAAGCCTTACCATGGTTGATCTTTGTAAAATCAGGCTCTCCAGCCTTTCAAACTTTACCTCTGGCATCTCTCCACTTTGTTCTTTGTGTGCTAATTCCACTGGCCACTCTGTTCTTCCAATATGTGATCACCCACCCCAGTCCTCACACTTGAGTCTAGGCAGGGCCCCTGCTGTCTCTGTCCTTTGCCTGGCTCACTCCTGCTCATCCTTCAGGTTTAGGGTTGAGGGCCTCTTCCCAGGGAAACATTCCCTGGCTCATCCTTACTTCCTTCCAGCACGAGTAAACTAGACAAAGATGGGTGACATGGTAGGGTCCCAATGACTTCCTACAGAGTGAATGATTCATGAACAAATAAACAAATAAAATAAAAAACAGCCTTAAAAACATATTAAAGAATATACGAAACTCTAGTCAAAGCTTTATCTGTTTCAAGAAGGAAAGTCTACGAAGATGTCTCTTGCTCTGTAGGTCAGGACTCTGAGCCTCTGGAAAATTTCAGGATAGGATGGCCCTTTTCAAGAAACAACTTGCGAGCTCAGATAAAACCTCTCGAAAGTATACTTTCAAGTTTATGACACTAGGAAGTATAACTGTAAAGCAATGTGACTAAGTTTTTTTAGTTGCTTAGAAAAATTACAAAGCAGTAATCCAAAGCCAGCTCAATCCCCACAGAAACTTTCAGATTTAGAATAACATGTTCAATTCAGAACACAAAACTTTAGAAAGCAACATGAAAACTATTCAGCAAATGATATAAACTGAGGCACCACACAGATTCAGGAGTCCCACTTTCTATATTCTCGGCATCTTTCATCCAGTGCCATGGAACACTTTGGATATATAATTTATTCTCTCCTGAAAACAGAGCAGGTCCCATATCCTAAGCAATTGGCCTCAAACAAGTGTTTTAAGTAGACAAATGGATGTTTTGATTGATAGGCTCAAAGAATAGATGTACGTGTTAACGGAAGAGCAAAACTGGAAAGCTCTCCTGGCTGGATTTCTCTCAACAGCACAACTATAAAGGAGTGTCTCAACTCCACAGCTTAGTAGCCATGAGAAAATGAAGAAAAACTTTACTTGCCTGGTAATGCTCTGTTTCACCTAGACAACTCATAAGCCAAATTATTGTAACTTAAAAAGCTTTGGTTGCATCATACAATAATTCACTCTCATCTCATGGAAAAGTTGGGTGTTAGCAATATTTAACAGTATTAAAACAAAGTATATTATGCTTTGTCATTTAACAGAGGATTAGAAAAAGTAGAGTAGTATTAATGAATATAATTACAAAAGAGTAACTTCCCAATTTAAAAAAAGTCAATGAATGCTTTATTGTGTTATGACTTCAATAATTAACAGAGATTCCCTTTTATACCTGTAACTTAGAGGTACTGTAGAGTTTAGAAGAGTTTGTACCTTCGTTTCTTTTCCCTATAAGGAATTTTGCCATTTAATATCACTTTTACAAAATATGATATTGGTATACACCTGTGTCTGGACCAAGTAAGTACACAGCTGGGCCCAAATCAAATGTCTCTTTCTCTGCCTTCTCCCTGGACTTTCAGGAAACAAAACAGATATTCCAGAAAGAGTTTA
>RCUC01080757.1:0-11340 GCA_003697995.1 Taxidea taxus jeffersonii
TTGCATGAAAATATGGCACGAAGAGAGGTCAAACAAAAGAAGGGGTCTGACTTTCTAATTTTGATCCTCTTTGGCTCTAGTAACTAGGGCACAGGAAGATTTGGAGAGGGATACTGAAATTAAGTTCCAGTTAAGCTTAGAGAGGGAGGTATGGTTGGGGTGAGGGTGACTACATTTCTTGCCCTCTCATGAAGGGGTAAGCCTTCCAATCCACCCTTCCCCAAAAGTCACACGATCATTAAAACATCAGCCAATGATGAATTATGGAAGAAGCATCACCAACAAAAGGGGAACAGCCACAAGGCTCCATTTTGGTGCATCTACCCATCTTTTGAATTATTTTATGTTTCATTTGGTAGTGGAAGACAGAAAGAAGGCATTTCACTAATTCTCTTTGAAAGCCAATATTTATGTGTACCAAGATTAACATAGTTATCTGTTAAATAAACTAGCTATACTGTAGGATAGTCTCTCATGAAAGATCTTGGAAAACTGGAGGCTTAAAAATATGGATACAGAAAAAACTTTGAAGTATACATAAGGCTAATTCTAGAGCTTGAATATCTAAATACCTAGCTGATCCTGTCAAGATCTTACTTAGCCTCTGAAGTTATATCTATTTGTTTTTAATATGAAGGTAATAAATCATGTCATTGTTTAACATTGTAAGGTATGTGTACACCAGGCAGTCACAGAGCTGAATTATGACTTTGAAGCTTTTTTAACTGCAACATTTAGAAACCTAGTTCAGCTTGTGGAAAACCATGGACATATTTTGGTTTGGCTCAGAGCCCTCTTTTCATCTTTCAGGTCACTGAGTGCAAAGGGAAAAAAAACCCAAGCTGTAAATATTTTTGAAGTACAGGTTTATTTTTCCCTCTTGCAAAACTAACACTGAATTATTTGATTTTGTCCAAGGGATCTAATTTTTTCCAAGGCAGGGGATTGAAAAGTGCTTTATCACTGAAAAGTGCTGTTTAGACTGATTGCAAACATGTGATTTTGTAATTCCCAGGGGAGTCTTATCAGAAACTGAAAGATGACTGCAAAGAGGCTTTTTAGTCTCAACATTTCTTCCTGCATTAGGGTTGATCTTCTCTTTTCATGCTGTTGAAAGTCTGGTCAGTTTGCAAATGTTGTCCATCTTTAGTTTTTATTTTTTAAAGATTTTATTTTACTTATTTGACAGAGAGAGAGGGAGAGAGAGAGAGAGAGATATCACAAGTAGGCAGAGAGGAAGGCAGAGAGACAGAGGGAGAAGAAGGCTCCCCGCTAAGCAGAGAGCCCTATGAGGGGCTTGATCCCAGGACCGTGAGATCATGACCTGAGCTGAAAGCAGAGGCTTAACCCACTGAGCCACCCAGGTGCCCCCATCCTTAGTTTTGCTTTTGCAAAAAAAACTCCTTAAGCTTCTCATCTGTAGAAGATAAAAAATTGAGTTTCAACGCTGGTTTTGTTTTTAACTTACTTATGACTTTAACCTGGTAATGTTTTAGTTTTCATATCTCTTGATTATGGATAATAACTTCTTTGCCTACAACCTATAGATGCTGTTAATATTTGTGGAATTGATATATATGTACAAAAGTGTTTAAAATATATTCGTTTATAAAAATGGAAAATTAATGCCATATATCCACAGCCCCTTGGGGAGAAGTAATGGAGAAGATCTTGAATTGTGTTTGCACTGAGCTGGGAGAGGGGAGAGTTATCAACCCTAAGATTGCTTCTCTTTTTCTCACAGCATACATGCAGGCATACAAATGCAAATGCCATTTCTAGTTAAGTCTACACCCACAGCTGACATTCTAGATATTAAGCTTAGTTTGCTTCTCTTTCAAATCAGTCCTGAGTTCTTGTATTACCGGGAACCGGGAAAATGTAGGGGCTCAAGAAACGAGTAATTCCCAGGGGGCCAGGTAAGACTCAGGTTCCCCCTCACCTAAAGAATTCCTCAGAAACCACATTAGTCTGGGCCTCTTTTTTCCTTAATCTTGATTGACAGCTTGAGAAACTTGTCTAGCTGTTCAGCTGACAAAGAAAATCCTCTTTACTTGTCCATAGATTATGTTGCTACTTTGTAATATGACTTGAGATGTATTTTGGGAGCCATGCAGCAAAACATCTTGTACAGGACCTTGTCTCCCTGTCTTTAAGGTGACTATTTGAAACACTTTTGTGTGTGTGTGTCAACATAGTCCTCTCCAAATTTTATTTTTAAAATGCAGACATCTCCTTGGAAAGACAAAGGCAAACTTGTTTGGGTCAGTAGTGGGGAGGGAGTAGATAGAAAAAGAGACACTGGAAAGGAAAGTGTGGATGCTTAAGACAATATTTTCTTTGTCATAGTTCTAGCTCGAACTGACCTGGGCTCAGGTCTTCCTATGCCAAAGCACATGTTAGTACTTGCCCAACAAGTACTCAGATCTCTGGGGTGGGGAGGAATGAGTAAGACCTGGCCTGGGAAATTGTCTAAACAGCACTTCATCTGGAGACTTCATCTGACTCACTGTAAACTTTTAATGACCTTTCTTTGTCTTCTGTCCTTTTGGCCCAATCAGTGGATTTATTTGGATTATGTGTTAGCTAATCATTATGGAGCACCTAGGCATTTTGAATGATAAAGGAATAAAACAAACGGGGTCAAGAGACTGATCTCAGACAGCATACGTAATGAATTTACTGGCTTCCTAAATCTGCACTGGGATCTCCAATAAAGCGGGCTATATTAACAAAGATGCAGGGCTACAACAGGTGATATGATTAGCTTTGAAGTGAATTTTAATGCCAACCTTCTTTCCTATGGCTGCATTATCTCATCCTTTTTGGCTCTTTCCCTCTGACGATTCTGTTGCTAATCTTTTTTGGTAAGTATATTTTATTCAAAGGCATAGATGACTTCCTCATCAAATTTTCAGGTGAGTCAGATCTCCAAAAAGAACTAATAAAATAAGTGACAAAGTTATCTCAACTACTGAATTTAAAGAGAGGACAGTTAAAAAAACAATAAAATATACTTTGCATTTAGATTATAAAATTTACTCAGAAGGACATGATGGGGGAAGATATGATTTTCTAGCAATTTATGTCAAAAATACCTAAAGGCTTTAACAGGGCATGAGAAGTAACCATGAGAGAAATAAATGCAGGCTTTGACTCCCAACAAGTGCAACAAGGGTTGGGTAATGAGCAGTCATAATTAGTTGCACTCTGAAACCATCAGATAATGTTTTGTGCTTATATTAGGTCCTATAGGACAGATACTGGCCAACTAGAATGTATTTGGAGAAAGTTGCTTTGGGGGTATATGACATAAGCAAGATGGTGAAGGGGGAAGCCTTGGACATGCCTTCTCCCCATAAACACCAATTCAGCAACAATTTAAAAATTCCCTTTGCGAGTAACCCAGAAACTGATTAAAAGATGGTTGTGTCCAGAAGAAATATAGAATCAGACTCACTGAAACTGGTAGAAGAACTTGGGATCCCCTCTCACTAGAGTCCCTGTCCCTAGCACAGCCATATGATTGGGAAGAAAGTCTTTGGCTCCCACTTTCTACCAGGCAAAGGAAAGTCTTGTTTTGTACATACAGCATCCCAACTTTCTGAGGCGGCTATCCAGAAGACTAGCTTCTGTCTTACCAGTTATGTAATCTGATGGGTTTGGCACAGCCTAGTCACCTGGGGGAAAATGGAGATGGCAGCTTGGTCTGGTAGATGTGACAGATTCTTCCCTGTTCAGCACAAAGTGATTAGAATCTGGAAAAATGCCAGCTCTCAGCTATACCTTGCGGGGGTGGGGGGAGTTCATGTGTCCATTGCCACAAATTTCCTAGGGTTGACCAAAGAATTAACATCTGTCAGTCTTGCCAATCTTGGAGGTCTAATGTGTCTGGCACAGTCTACCTGCTGGGAGAGGATGGGGATAGGGGGTTAGGTGTGTGTAGATGCATGCCATGGATTCTCTCTCAGCTTAGCATAGGAGAAGCAGATAAAAAAAAAATCCCAGCTCTCAGTTTCCTCCAGGAAAGGAAAAGAGTTGATCGATGCATCTAGCATCCTAACCTCTCTGGGGCTTCCCCAAGATCTGGCATCTATTTTGCCACTGTTGGAGCTTTCATGGGTCCAGCATAGTCTATCCAATAAGGAGGAATGGAAATAATGTTTTAGATGGTTAGTCACTATAGTTACACCTCCTTCTGCTTCCCCAACTCAGCACAGAGCAAGAGGACAAAAACCACAGCTGCCTGTTTCTTCCTGAGTAAGGAAAGAAGTTAATAGAGGCCCCCAGAATCTCTGGCTGGGCTGATAGATGAAGCTGTCCTTCTGTATGAGGCCTGTCCATGAAGACTGGGACAGGTGCTTGCTTTGTCTAATGTGCAGACACCAACAGAGTATCAAGGGAAATGAATCAGGCAGTTATTCTGAACAAAGAAACAAGATAAATCTTCAGAAACCAACCCTAATGAAATGGAATTATATGATTTGCCTGAGAGAAATTTCAGAATAACTGTCATAAAGACACTCACTGAGGCCAAGAGAATAATGCATGAACAAAAAGAATTGCAACAAAGTGATAGAAAGTATTAAAAAGTACCAAAATAGAAATCATGAAGGTGAAGAACACAATTGTATTGAAAAAGTCACTAGAGGGGTTCAATAATAGACTAGATCAAGTGGAAGAAAAGATCAGCAAACTTGAAGACAGGCCACTGGAAATAATTCAGCCAGAGAAGCAAAAAGAATGAAAAAAAGTAAAGAAAGCTTTAGAGAAATAATTGAACATCAAAAGGACCAGTATACACATTGTTGGAATCCCAAAAGAAGAAGAGGAAAAGCAGGGACCTGAAAGTTCATTTGAGGAAATAATGTTTGAAAACTTTCCAAATCTGGGGAAGGACATGGACATTTAGATTCAAGAAACCCAACAAAAACCCAAGTAAGATGAACCTCAAAAAATCTATAGATCTTCTCCAACTTATGATGGCATTATGCCTTAATAAAAACATTATAAATTGAACATATATTTAATACAGTTAACCTATTGAATATCATAGTTTAGCATAGCCTACCTTAAAAATGTTCAGAACACTTACATTGACTTGCAGTTGGGAAAAATCATCTAACACAAAGAGTAACAAGTATTGAATATCTCCCTTTATTGAAATTTATGTAATTTTTTGAATATGTACTAAAAATGAAAAGAGAATGGTTGTATAGGTACAGAATGGTTGTAAATATACTCTTGTGATTGTGTGGCTGACTGGGAACTGTGATTTGCCATTGCTGCCCTGCATCATGAGAGAGTATCATACTATATATTGCTAGCCTGAGAAAAGATTAAAATTCAAAATTCAAAGTGTAGTTTCTACTGAATGTGTTGTCTTTGCACCATTGTAAAGTCAAAAAATTATAAGTTGAACCATCATAAGTTGAGGACTGCCTGTATTCTGAGACACATTATAATCAAATTGTTAAAAGTCAAAGACAAGGAAGGAATCTGAAATCAGCAAGAGAAAAGAAACTTGTCACATACAAGGTAACCCCCATAAGGGGATTTTTCAGCAGAAACCTTGCAAGTCAGAAGGGAGTGGGAGGATATATTCAAAGCACTAAAGGGAAAAACATGCCAACTAAGAATAATATATCTGGCAAAATTATCCTCTAAAAATGAAGGAGAGAAAAAGATCTTCTCAGACCAAAACATATACAACACCCCCCTTAATGCATACACAAACCTACACACATGAGGGAGTTCATCATCACTAGATTTGTCTTATAAGAAATACTATAGATTTTTTCAAGTTGGAATAAAAGATGCTAATAGCAACATGCTGGTATAAGAAAGTATGAAATTCATTGGCAAAGTAATATAGACAAATATAGAATGCTCTATTACTGTACTCTGGTTGATAAATCACTTTTAATTTTAGTTTAAAAGTTTAAAAGGAAAAAGTGTTAAAAATAGCTAAATAAAAACATGTTAAAAGATACACAATATGAACAGATGCAAATCGTGACAACAGTAACATAAAATGTGTGGAGGGGGAGAAGTTATAGTGTAGGGTTTTTGTATGTGACTGAATTTAAGTTGTTACCAGCTTAAAATAGACTATTCTAAAGACAAGATATTTTATGTAAGCTCCAGGGTAGCCAAATATATATACATATATATATATGATATCTTTATATGTATATATACACATACATATGAATATATAAATAAAAGTTACACAGAAGAAAAATAGAAAGAAATCAAAGCATATCAAGACAAAAATACATAAACATATACATATAAAATATTATCACATATATATGCTATATATATCAACAAACACAAAAGAAGACAGCAAGAGAGGAAAAGACAGGCAAAAGAACTATAAAACCAACAGAAAATACCTTAAAAAATGACCATAGTAAATTCTTCCCTATCAATAATTACTTTAAATATGAATAGATTAAACACCCTCTCTTAGTCTGTTTGGGCCACTGTAACAAAATATCTCAGAACGAATATCCATTTTAATTTAACAGAAGTTTATTTCTCAGAGTTCTGGAGGCTGGGAAGTCTGAGATCAAAATGCCAGCATGGTCACATTCTTGTGAAGTTTTCTTTCTGACTCATAGCCAGCATTTTCTTGCTGTGTCTTCATACAGCAAAGGGCTAAAGATCTCTTTGGGATCTCCTATCTTATCTTATCATCTTATCTTAGCTTATCATCTTATAATCTTATCTATCTTATCTTATCTCTTTGGAACCTCTTGGGAGCCTCATGAAGGCTCCATTCTTATGATTTATGCACTTCTCAAAGGTCTACCTGCTAATACCATCACATTTGGGAATTAGGATTTTGTCATATGAGTCTGGGGGAGGGAGTGACTGAATGAATTAAAAAATCCCAACTATATTCTGTTTGTAAGAAACTCACTTTGGGCTTAAAGACATACTTAGGCTGAAAGTGAAGGATTGGAAAATTATAATCCATGCAAATAGTAACTAAAAGAGAGCAGGAGTGGCTATACTTATATTAGACAAAAAAGACTTTAGGTAAAAAACTGTCAAAAGAGGTAAAGAAGGTCATTACATAATGACAAAAGGGCCAATTCAACAGGAAGATATAATAATTATAAATATATATGAACCTAACATCAGAGCACCTAAATTTATAGAGCAAACATTGACAGAATGAAAGAAGAAATAGAGCAATGCAAGACAGCAATGCAATAATCCTAAGAGACTTGAATACTCCACTTCAATAATGGATATAACATTTAGACAAAAGATTAATAAAAAAACCCAGAGGACTTGAACAATGCTATAGATCAATTGAACCTAATACACATATACAGACCATTCCACTAGAATACACATCCTTCTCAAGTGTTTATGGATTTTTCACCAAGGTATTAGGTCATTAAACTAGTCCTAACAAATTTAAGAATTGACAGGTGAATTGATGAAGAAAATGTGGTATACACATCCAGTAGAACACTTTTCAATTTTAAAAAAGAAGGAAATTCTGCAATGTGCAACATGGATGAATCTTGTGATATTAGGCTAAGTGACATAAGTCAGTCACAGAAAGAAAAATATTGCATTATTCCACTTATATAAGGTACCTGAAAATAGTTAAATTCATATAATTGAAGAATGGGTACTGATTGCCAGGGGTTGGGGAGGTGGTTTGAGGAGTTATAAATCCAGGGTATAAAGTTTCAGTTAAACAAGGTGAATAAGTTCTAGAGATCTGCTGTACAACATTGTACCTATAGACAACAATAATACACTTGAAAAAATTAAGAGGGTAGATCTTAGGTTAAGTGTGCTTACCATAGTAAAATTAAATAATAAAAAAGTAATTATATAGCTTTTCTGTCCTAGAATCATGGCAAATGGAACATACAGCATTGGGTTATTTTTTGCATTAATATAGAAAGAATAGGAGCACCTGGGTGGCTCAGTGGGTTAAAACCTCTGTCTTGGCTCAGGTCATGATCTCAGGGTCCTGGGATCGAGCCCCACATCCGGCTCTCTGCTCAGTGGGGAGCCTGCTTCCCCCTCTCTCTCTGCCTACTTGTGATCTCTCTGTTAAATAAATAAATAAAATCTTTAAAAAAATATAGAAAGAATATTTCAGTTGGTGAGTGAAATAAAAGTTCCCATTCCTGAGAGTTGTGAGCTCCTGGTCACCATGTATTTCTCAGACCATGGCTGATATATCAGGTTACCATGATCATGATAAGAAAATAAGTTTATTTTACAAATGAATGGAGTTTGTGTTTCTGTTTGCTAAAACATAGAGAGAAAAAAAAGATATATGAGAGGATGAATATGTCTGAGTAGCATATCAGATGTAGAAGTTTAAAAAGAAAAAAGATAAGTGAGGCAGTTGAATATATGCACTCTGTTTTATTCTAGGAAGAAGAATTAATGCCAAAATTTTAAAATTCATCCAATATAAGAAAAATTTAGTTTTTTAAAGATTTTTAAAATTTAGAGAAGTGAAAAAGACATACAAATGGCTAATAGATACATGAAAAAAATGCTTAACATCACTAGCCATCAGGGAAATACAAATCAAAACCACGATGAGATACCACCTTACACTAGTTAGAATGGCAAAAATTAACAAAACAAGAAACAACAAATGTTGAAGAAGATGTGGAGAAAGGGAAACCCTCTTACACTCTTGGTGGGAATGCAAGCTGATACAGCCACTCTGGAAAAGAGTATGAAGGTTCCCCAAGATGTTAAGAATAGAGCTACCCTATGACCCAGCAATTGCACTACTAGGTATTTACTTCCAAAATACAGACTGGTGAAAAGAAAGGGCATGTGCCCACCCCCACCCCCCATTTTCATAGCAGCAATGTCCACAATAGCTAAACTGTGGAAGGAGCCGAGATGCCCTTCAATAGATGAATGGATAAAGAAGTTGTGGTTCATATATATAATGGAATATCCACCATTTGCATTGACATCAGATGGAACTGGAGGGGATTATGTTAAGTGAAGTAAGTCACAGGCAGAGAAAGACAATTATCATATGGTTTCACTCTTATGTGGAACATAAACAGTAAGTAGCACAGAGGACCATAGAAGAAGGGAGAGAAATCCAAAAGGGGAGAAATCAGAGAGGGAGATGAACTATGACAGGCTATGTACCCCGAGAAACAATCTGGGGGTTTTATAGGGGAGGAGAATGGGGGGGTAACAGGGTGATGGTTATTAAGGAGGGCATGTCTGTGATGACCACTGGGTGTTATACTTAACTAATGAATCATTGAACACTACATCAAAAACTAATTATGTACTATATAGTGGCTAACTGAACATAATAAAAAGAAAGAATTTTAAAATTTATTTATTTTAGAGAAAGAGAGAGATAGAGAAAAAGAGAGAGTTGCCAGCATGGGAAGGAGAAGAGGGAGAGGGACAAGCAGATTCTGTGCTGAGCATGAAGCCCAGCACAGGGCTGATCCCACAACCCTGAGAACATGACCTGAGCTGGAATCTAGGGTCAGAGTCCTGACTGACTCAGTCACCCAGGTGCCCTGGTATAAGAAAATTTTCTATCCTAGCAATCAGTTATCCAAAAAATGAGCTGATGACTCGTGTGACCTAGAGAATTTTCTAACACTGTTTTAGGTGCAAATTGATCATTTTCTACTGTGTGGTCATATTGTGTGGTATAGAGCAGGTATATGATAAATACTTGTTAAATATTAAATGCATGGTAGGCATGCTATCAAAGGAGAGAGAGGTTGGGCTTGACCAATAATTCTGAAATAAGTTGTGCAAGATGGTGACCATTTAAAGAGAATATTCTATTGTCAAATTATCCTGTGTACCCCTGCATTAAATAGATTCAAACAGATTCCTTTACTGATGGACCACAGAGAGGGTTTAATATAGCAAATTTCACATAAATACTTATCCCCAAGAGGAGATTATGCAAAAAAAAAAAAAAAAAAGAACTTACTTAGGCATAAAACAACTTTTGCCAAGACACTGACTGGAACATCATTCTTTAGAATACTTATTTTGGAAATACTGTTCTAAATTTGATCCACTTTTTCTTCTAATTCTTAATTCCTTTTATGTTTTCAAAGAGATGGGTGTTATTTGTCCTTAAACTTCTACTAAACTTTGTAGTTCTAACCACCTTTTCCTAGATAGCATAGGTGTATATAGAAATGTATTCACCAGCTTAGTGAAAGATTTATTTCCTCTTTTTCAGGTCTATAACATCTTCCTTGGTATACTCTTATATTTGAGGTCTAATTTACTCCTAGGGGTAAGTCATAGCACTTACGATTTTCTTTGAATATTTTTAATAATAAAAAATCATTCTCTTTAGGAAACTTTCCAAAACTTCTTGTAAAGAGGAAAATTCTCTCTCAGAAAGTTTAAAAACTGTATCTAAATGTATGCAGATTATTTTCCTATTTTATTATGTTTGTGGTCAAAAGGAGTGGTCGTTATCCTTAGATGAAATGGGTAGAGACAAATTTTGTGTATTGTTTTCTCCAAAGTAAAGGAGTCAGAGTGTTTCTAGGCAAGTACCATAAAAATGTCCTGTATTAACTGAGAAAAGAGCACATTTCTTGAACAGTATTTTTCAGAGCTTAACCTCATGTTTTAACAACCCCAGATGACTTATGTTTCTGGGTTTCTTGTTTGTTGGTTAGTCTTCAATGCCTGAATTCAGAGAAATGAGAGATGGAAAAATCTCCCCAATGGGTCACCCAGTTCATTTCTCTAAAGAAATTAGCAGATGAGTCTCATAATGTAGCCCCTTGGCATCGACTTACTTAAAGATAACTTGAAGGAGGGGGTTTACATTTTTAAATCCAAAAAAACCTGGGGCCAATTTCCATCTCAGGATGAATTTAGAGTTCACCAAGAGATTTCCATATCCTATCTCTGCTGTATTTGTGTGTGTATACATATGTCATAAACTGAGCAATTAAGCAGAATACATTCTGGCTTTGAGCTTGTAAGGGGAAGAAAAGATAAGAAAGAAGGAATCACAAGATTGAAAGATGCCAGTGTCAGGAAGAAGGGCCTAGCACTGACCAGTTTTGAGATGGGGCTGTTTTATGAATTGGAGCAAGCTGCGCTCTTCATCTAAGGGCAGTTTTGGGAGATAGACTCAGCTCACTCAAAGCCATCAATTGCTGGCATGTGAGGGAATGAGTGCCTCAGTCCTGAAGGGAACTGAGCAAAGCACCATCAAATCAATTACAGTTCACACTTGCACTGCTCCATCCACGTGTTTCATACAATATGGTCCAGAAATAGCTTCTCCAGGATTCTGGTTGGTCTCTTTTCCAGGAA
>RCUC01080778.1:0-10290 GCA_003697995.1 Taxidea taxus jeffersonii
ACACACACACACACAATCTCTCTCTCTCTCTTTAAAAATTGAGGTAAAATTCATAAAACGTAAATTCACCATTTTAACCATTTTCAATTATATAGCAGTGGCTTTGAGCACATTTACAAGGTGGTGCAACCATCACCACGATCTGATTCTGAACATTTTCGTCACTCCAGAAACAGCCTCCATCCCCATTAAGAAGTCACTTCCTACTTTCCCTTCCCACCAGTCTCTGGTAACCACTAATTGGCTTTCTGTCTCTGTGGATTTCCCTATTCTGGATATTTCCTATAAATGGAATCATGTAATATGTGATCTTTTATGTCTGGCTCTTTCATTAGTTTTTAAGGCTTATCATGCTGTAGCATGCATCCATGCTCCATACCTTTGCATGGCTAAATAACACTCTGTTGTATGGATATACCACATTTTGTTTATCCACTCATTAATTAATGATATTTGATTTGTTTCCACTTTTGGGTACGATGAATGATGTTGCTATGAACACTAGTGTATGATTTTTATTTCAGCATACATTTTTCATTCTCTTAGGTATACACCTAAGGGAGGAACTGGTGGCTTGTATGGTAATTTTGAAGAACTGCCAAACTTACACACAGTGGCTGCACCATTTTACATTTCTTTTAAAAAATATTTATTTATTTTAGAAAGAGAGAGAGCAGGGTGAAGGGCAGAGAGAGAGGGAGAGAGAGAATCTCAAGCAGACTCCATGCTGAGTGTGGAACCCAACATGGGACTTGATCTCATGATCTGAGATCATGACCATGAACTGGAGCCAACAGTTAGCTGCACTTAACCGACTGAGCCACCCCCCTGCCCATTTTACATTTCTACCATCAATGTATGTGGGTTCCACTTTTCTCTACGTTCTTGCCCAAACTTGCCATTTTCCATTTAAAAACAACAACAACAGAGCTATCCTAGTGGGGATAAATAGTATCTCATTGTGGTTTTGATTTGCATTTCCTTAGTAATGATACTGGATTTTTCATTTCATTATTCTACTTTATTTTTTTAACTCCAGAACTTCTATTCATCTCCTTTTTATAATTTTTGGTTGTTTACTGCAACACTGGGTGGCTAGGTGGGTGGCTCAGTCGGTTAAGCATCCAGCTCTTGGTTTCAGCTCAGGTAATGATCTCAGGGTCCTGGGATTAAGCGCCCCACATGTTGGGGCTCCATGCTCGGTGGGGAGTCACTTTGAGGATTCTCTCTCTCTCTCCCTATATCCCTCCCCTCAACTCATGCATTCTCTCTCTCTCAGCTAAATGAATAAATGTTAAAAAAAATAATTTCTGGCTCCTTATTGATATTTGGTAAGATATCAATTTCAAGGTTTCCTTCACTTCTCTGTACATTATTTCCTTTGCTTGTTTAAATATATTTAAAATAGTTAATCTAAAATTTCTGTCTAGTAAGTCCAAGGCCTGGGCTTCCTCAGGGACAATTCTATTAATTTCCTTATATCTTATTTTCTGACTTTCTTGCTTCTTTCCATGAAGTATTGAACCCTGAACATGCTGAATATCCAAACACGGCAATTCCACTCAGCAGATGCTTCCTACTCTTCTGCCTGTTCTCCCCTAGGGTGTTTTTTTGCTCCTTGTTGCAGTTGTGGTTGTTTGCTTAATGACTTTCCTGAACTAATTTTGTAGTCCGTGTTCTTTGTCATGCATGGCTGCTGAAATCTCTACTCTGTTAGTTTAGTGGTCCATCTGCGATTCTATAGCAATGTCTTCAAAGGACTAGAACCTTAACAAAAATCTCCCATTCTTTGGAGATGGGCTTTGCATGTGTTGGGCATGCCTTCAACACTCAGCCAGGCAGTTTATAACTCTTCTTTAGCCTTCATTTCCTGCTTGTGGAGAGCCTGAACATCAGGCAGAAGTGAGAGCTTGGAGCTTTCTCAGGTCTTTTGTGAGCATGTGTTCAACCCTGAGCATATGCATGCCCTTCTAGATTCCTAGGAATATGGGAGAACCCCCCTCCCTCCTTTCTTTCCTTCCTTCCTGTCTAAGATTTATTTATTTGAGAGAGAGACCATGAGCAGAGGCAGAGGCAGAGCAAGAGGAAGAGGGAGAGAGAGAATCTCAAACAGACTCCCTGC
This sequence comes from Taxidea taxus jeffersonii, assembly GCA_003697995.1. Taxonomy (NCBI): domain Eukaryota; kingdom Metazoa; phylum Chordata; class Mammalia; order Carnivora; family Mustelidae; genus Taxidea; species Taxidea taxus. The sequence continues at coordinate 2,123 of RCUC01080778.1, forward strand.
TGAGTGTGGAGCCCAGCGGGGGCTCAGTCTCACAGCCCTGAGATCATGACCTGAGCCAAAATTGAGAGTCAGACACGTAACCGACTGAGCCACCCAGGAACCCCTGTGGGACCTTTTCAAAGCTCTTATTCTCCAAAGCATTTTATATTCCAGGTTTTGCTCCCAAGTTTTTCAGTAGGTCTATTTTTATTCCACATTTTATCCTTTACTCTAGGTGGCATCAGCTAATATGTTTTCCTTTAAATATTTTTAACAACCCCTCCCCTCACCCCAACCCCAGCCTCCTCCCTCTAGGTAGCTATTTCAGTTCTGGGAAAGTTCTGACTCCTGTGAAATAGTGGCAAGTCCTTTAAGCTAGTTCGCAGGGCACCACCAGACTGGTCAAAATAAACAACCACCATCCTTAAGAAAAAGATCTGCCCGGCTCCCTCCAGTAGTAGGTGACTGCACTGGGAATGTGGGCTGTTGTCTTCAACACCACTGCGAAGCTGGGGTACAGGATGGGGCCAGGGTAAATTACAAATGCCACAATATACTCTTCCTAGAATTCAGCTGTTTTTTTCCTCGATTAAACACCCCCTATTTGCCATGTGCTGATTAAATCCCAGCATTCTGAAAAAGTTGATTCTGACAAATTTTACCAGTTTATTCATTTGCTTTTACAGAGAGGACTTACAGATTTCTCTTTGCCATTTTCACTGATGTCACTCAGTAATTGGATCTTATGGTATGCTGCCTCTTTCATGAAGCTAAATTAATACCAGATGGTTACTTCATCTGTAAAGTCGGAGTCAGGATTCGGATGACTTGGGGGATTCTGTCACTGAACTGTGAGAACTTGGTCATTCCTTTGTTATACAGACCCCTGTTCAGGAAGGAACCTCTACTCCTTGAAGATAAGACAGACATGTTCTTAATGTTTCAGCCCTTTTTTTGAACGTTCTGCAGACCACAACTCAACCAGCGATAAATGCATGTCATTTGTAGGTGATGAACACTTGTCATCTTTGTATAATGCCCTTCTGTGGGCCAGGGAAAAGGTGTTTTTGCAATCTATAAGTTTGGGGTATTTCCATTGATAACTACTATCATCCACGTTTTGGTGAATGTTTGCTAGCTCAATTTTCGGAGCACAATGTTCCCTGATTCTGTTTTAAATTTTGTGTGCTGGTAGTTTCAACTCAGCTTCATTCTTTCTTCTTTCTCTCTAACAGCATTTTATTTTGGAAGAATTCCAGTATATTATAAAGCAGTATGTTTTAAAATCCTATAACTCTCCAACTTCAGGAGTTGTATCTATTTTGGCCAATGGTGCTTCATCTGTCATCTTCAAGATTATGCAGGCATCATATTTTTTTCATCTGGAAATATTTTAGTGGCCTAATATTTAGTGACCTAAAAGATAAGGGCTCATTTTAGAAAACAAAACCTCCAACATGGGGTGGTGGTCTTTCAAAGGGCAAATGTACTCAGGAAGGATAATAGTCAATTCCTGAACTCGGGGATGAGAATGAAGAGAGCACCTGATATGACCTTTAAACGAGAACAGCTGAGATGTAGCTATACACCTCCCTAGATCTGTGAGATCGAATCCTTGAGTTCTTCAGTGAACACCTTTGAGCCTCAGCTCCCTCATTTGTTAAAACGGAGTAACACTGCTTCTTTTGGAATGTGGGAGTGTGAAGAGAGAGATGTAATGTGGAGTACTAGCACAGTGCCAGGCACATGGTAAGTCCTTCGTAGGTGGTAACTATAATAATATGAATTGTTTTTAGCTGACTTCAAGTGGGGGAAACTCTAATAGCATAACACCTAGAGCCAGGAGAAGGGAATCAAGGTATCAACCTAGACTGAGAGAGGGGAAAACCTGAGAAGAAGGCATCTGAGAAGATTTTTGTGTTACTCAGATACTGTGAAGGTGCCATCGGAATTGAGTGAGGATGTTTCCAGGATCCTCCCTTTGCTGTTTATCATAGAAACAGTATCTCGCTTCTTGCCTGCAACTTCCTAGAGCAGTGACTCATTAGTATCTAGGTAGTTCTGCTCGCCTGTGATCCTTCTACAGTCTTGTGAAAAATTGGTTCAGAGACCACCGCTTCCAAAGATCAAATGGATTTGGACTTAAATCACTGAAGCCTGGAGGGGGCGGGGTATATGTATTTTACACAGGTAAATTTATAACTTCTCATCTGCATGGATTTTTTTTCTCAAATTCTAAGTCAAGCAGGAAAATTGGGCTTTTAAAGCTGGGATCCGAGTATTCAGCTAGATAAACTCTTCCTTCCTGTGTGCCTGGGAAGCTGATGAGAACTTTAGTGCCCTCTGTTTCACATTGCTTGTTAAAGATGGCAAAACAGGAACGTGGAATAAATGATTCACCTCAGTCATTCATGAGGAGCGCTGGGATGAAATCTCTCAGCCTCTGAATTCAACGAATTGGCACAAAGATTCATTTCTGCCTCTGCTTCCTTTGGCAGTGGGATATGTTGAGTTGTGCCAGCTGGGATATTTCCCATCTTCCTCCTCCATCTCCCCTTGGCATTTGGACAAAAATCCTTGTACATATACAACCATTTAGCTCTGGTAGTGAATTTATTGGCTGTTCATTTATCCTGGAATTTAGTTTGTAGAGCAGACACTGATGGCATGTCTATGATTATCCAGGTTGATTGATGGATTGATCCATTCATTTAACAAAATATCTGTGTGCCAGGTGGGTATTAAGCTAGGTGCTGGGTGCAAACCAGGTATGAAAACATCACCTTAATTTGAAGTGTAATTGAGGTGGAAGGCAGTTGATTTTGCTGGTTTGTTTGCTAAAATTGTCTAGGAGATTGTGTGGATTCAGTATTACAGACCTGTCTGAACTTGGACTATCTAGATGATTTTATCTGTACCCTTCATAGGCCTAATTGCTGCTACCTGTTGGCTGCTTTTCAACATATGGATATCAAGATGCCTTCCTGGGATGGACCACAGTAAATAAACAAGACACTGTTACTATTGGTCAAGAGTTCTTGAGAACTGGTTCTACATGTAGGTTACTGGGACACTCAGATGCACCAGATGGCAGGACGTCATTGTAGACTGGATTTAAAGGATGGGCAAGGGATGGATCATTCTGATCTCATCATTGGAATTTACATTCTACCTTCCTTAAATTTAGTTCTACAAAAATTTCCTTTTCATCAACTATAAGTTCTGTTTCAATAAAAAGATCTTGCAACCTTTCAAAAGCAAAAAGTTTCAGCATTGTGAGAAGGTCTTGTTGTTAGGCTTTCTTTGCTGATGCATGCAAGAAAGGCTTCAACATTGATGGTTCTTTGAAAAGTGTGGCAGAGCTTTCTAGTATTAAGTGATCTCCAGTTTTCTTCCTCCTCTGCACATGTGGGAGAAAGACTTTTCCTTGCCCCCTGCATGTGATTAGTTCTGGCCAATGGGATATGAGTAAAAGCAATATGTGTCATTTCTGAGCTGAAGCACTTATCTGTTGATGTGAGACACTCTATTGCTAAAGTATATATGTCTAGAAGCAGACTTGCTGGGTTGTGTTGTTATGTACATCTTCAACTGTATTATATAATGTCTGCTTTGCTTGTGATAATTTACACTTTGACCATGGTGATAAGAACCCATTCCTCCACATCACTACCCAATTTGTAAATAATTAAAAAAATCTGTAATCTAACAGTTATACAATGGCCTATTTTTAGTATGAAATTGGATTTCCATAATGACTAGTGAAATTCACAAAGCCCTTATACATTTACTGGCCATTTGGGCTTCATTTTCTGTGGATTGCTTGTTCTTTTCTGTAGATATCATGCTTCATTTATAATTTCCCTAAGTCATCTCTCTACCTCTTGGTAACTGTGCACATTCCGAAACCTGCTTTCACAAGAATGATGTCAGAAAACTTACAACCCCAGGTACTTTTGCAGCTAGGGTATAGCACATAACCTAGATTCTTCCAATCAGAGGGGCAGATGTAAGGCTTACGTTAGAGGTGAGAATTGCGAGTGGTATCTTTAGGGTAACTGTAGCTGCTGCATCAGATGACTCTCATCCTCAGCACCAAAACAACATCCATTTACTTCTCACTCATATCAACACCTGATGTGAGAGCTCTTGGTGGAGCAGCCTTCCATGTGGTATCTCAGGGACTTGGGCAATGGAAGAGGCCAAAGAGGTCCATTTCTAGGAGGTTTCTACAGGCTTTTTCTGGAAGGGGTGTACTTCTTGTCTACCCCCATTCTATGGGCCAGAACTCAGGCACACACCACACCCAACGGTATCAGAAATATAATCTAGTCATGAGTTTTGGTAAACACATAGTAACTCTGCTACATGGTGTAACGATCTTTTGGCTAGTGTGGTGACAGTTGGCTGGTTACTTAGGGAAAGTGATAGTGGAGTTTTTAAATCTCAGAGTGGTGTGGCAATGGTACTTCTTGAAGCCTCCACGACATAGATGTGTGTTGTTCCTGCTCATGTAGCTTCAATGCTTGGCCTTCCAACCCTCCCTGTGGTTCCGCTGGCTGTCTAATATCCTTCAGCAAGTTCCTTTACTGCTGAGATGGGCCTAAGTGGAATTCATGGGTCACAGCTAAGAATCCTGAGTGTTTTAGTTTCCTATTGTATTTTTCTTTTGGTTATTTGTATTTGTCTTTGAGACTGGGCCTCAGAGAGTATCTCTACTGAAATAAATAGTAGTGTTTACCCCTTTCTGTCCAGTAATCTGTATGCCCTACTTGTGTTAACAACGAACCTATGACCACATGTGTACAAAAGCAGTTCACAATGGACCCATTTTGCAAGTGTCAGGCCCAAAGACATCTAAACTAAACTGAATAAGAACCTTCCTGAACTAAATGAGAACAAGGTAAATATTCATAATTCTTCTGAAGTTGAGGTAGGACTGCCTCATTTGGAATCTCGTCATTGCCACTAATGACAAGAGGCGGTATGGACAGTGCAAACCTAACCTAGATGGGGTGTTGCTGCTTCTGCTTCCCTCCCTGTTGGGAGTCCTTCAGGCTGGGCAGTGAGGCTGTGACACAAAGCTGGGAATCTGGCAGTATGATCTTAGAGGTCAACCAGGTCGAGAATCAAGAGTGACTGAGAGATCATGATTGATCCTTTATGGATTCCTGGCTGAAGGGAGAGGCAAGAGTTGAAAAGTTTTAAGGTTGTGTATAAATCCCTTGATAATTGAGCCTCTTCAAAACCAGTTTCTCCATTTTTTTAGTTCATACTGGACTTAAATATCCAAGGAGGATCAGTTTAATAATGCTATTATCTAATTCTTTCAGCTTAGGCAAGGCAATTACATTTTCTGGATCTCAATTTCATCATATGTGAAAATTAAGGGTCTCTTCCAGTCCCCATTTCTGGGATTTGATTTCATTAACAGATTTTCACTGATTATTATTCTTGGTTGCTTTCATATTCTCCACCAGATGGCTCTAGTCTCTCAGTGTAAACTACTATCGACAGCCTCCTTTTTAAAAAAGAAATTAATTTTTTCAGTGTTCCAAGATTCAATGTTTATGCACCACATCCAGTGCTCCATGCAATATGTGCCCTCCTTAATAGCCACCACCAGTCTCACCCATCCCTTGTACCCCTCCCTTCCAAAACCCTCAGTTTGTTTCTCAGAGTGCATAGTCTCTCATGCTTCGTCTACCCCTCTGATTTCCCCCAATTCATTTTTCATTTCCTTCTCCTAATGTCCTCCATGTTATTCCTTATGCTCCACAAGTAAGTGAAACCATATAATTGACTTTCTCTGCTTGATTTACTTCACTCAGCATAATCTCCACCAGTCCCGCCCATGTTGATATAAAAGTTGGGTATTCATCCTTTCTGACGGAGGCATAATACTCCATTGTATATATGGACCACATCTTTATCCATTCATCCATTGAAGGGCATCTTGGTTCTTTCCACAGTTGGCGACTGTGGCCATTGCTGCTATGAACATTGGGGTACAGATGGCCCTTCTTTTCACTCCATCTGTATCTTTGGGGTAAATGCCCAGTAGTGCAATTGCAGGGTCATATGGTAGCTCTATTTTTAATTTCTTAAGGAATCCCCATGCTATTTTCCAAATTGGCTTCATCAACTTGCATTCCCACCAACAGAGTAAGAGGTTCTCCTTTCTCCACATCCTCTCCAACATTTGTTGCTTCCTGCCTTATTAATTTTGGTCATTCTAACTGGTGTAAGGTGGTATCTCAATGTGGTTTCGATTTGAATCTCCCTGATGGCTAATGATGATGAACATTTTTTCACATATCTGTTAGCCATTTGTATGTCTTCTTTGGAGAAGTGTCTGTTCACGTCTTCTGCCCATTTTTTGACATGATTATCTGTTTTTTGAGTGTTGAGCTTGAGGAGTTCTTTATGGATCTTGGATATCAGCCCTTTGTTTGTAGTGTCATTTGTGAATATCTTCTCCCATTCTGTGGGTTGCCTCTTTCCTTTGCTGACTGTTTCCTTTGCACAGCCTCCTTTGAGCCAGTCTTGTTTTTATGGCTTCCTCTTTTCTGCATGCTCAATTTCTATTCTTCTCAAAGTTTTTTTTTTTTTTTTCAACTTTTTAAAAAAAGTAATCTCTACACCCAATCTGGGGCTCAAAATTCCAACCTTAACATCAAAAGTCCCATGTCCTACTGGCTGATCCAGCCAAGGGGTCCCATCTTCTCCAAGTTTTTAAACAAAACCACTTCATAGGTTTGAAAACATCTTCTTCATATATTCCATTGCACCTTCTCCTTGTTTAAACCATGGATCAAGATTCAAAAAATAATCTGATAGTTAGACAAACATAAAGCTATTCTCTATTGTAATCCCTACAGTGAGTCGTTGCCAGGCCTAGTGGCCCACACCTGAAGCTGGCCCATGGGTATTGTTGGAAATAAGAGTGCAGATGTTTATAACCAGGCAGCAGAAGTTTCCCTATATGATTTAGGAAGTTCCTATGAAAGGCAATGAATGATTCTGTCTTCTGTCTTGGTGGATTCCTTACTCTACTTGGATCTGATGAAACCACTCAATTCTGGGGCCATCAGTGTGAGGAATTAGGAAGGCAACAGGAGTATTCTAGTCATCTGTATCCTTCGTGTATATTCTTTTCACTGCTTGTTGGCTAGTTGGGTAAATACTGATGGGAAATCAGCCTTAAAGCCAGTCTGAGTCATCTTTCTGCAAATCGCTGAATTCAGATTAGTTTTGTGATGAGGTCCAGCTCAGTCCTGATGAATCCTACTTCCTAAAAACAATCCTGATATTATATGTTTGTATATGTCTAATAAGTGATAGAACAACTGGGTTTTCTTCTGCTATGGACTGAGTTGTAAAGAATGGAAAGACTCCCATTTTTCCCTCCCTGAGAGATGCTGTGTTTGAAGATCTAGCTCCATTAGGGGTAGGGTTTGTCTGCAGAATGTTGGATAGTATAAGAGAAGAAAGAGATTGAAGACCTGGCATATTCAATTATTCATTCAGCAGATAAACTTGTCACTGACGTGTGCCAGGCACTTTTCTAGGTATTGAATATATATTAGCAAATGGGATTGACAAGGAACCTCCTCTCCTAGAATTTATGTTCCTCTGAAGAACACAGATAACTGACAGACTAAATAAATCCACTGGTTTTAGAGAGTCATCAGTGCGATGAAGAAGACATATGACAGGGTTGTGGGACATAGAAGTGAGGTGCTACCTGAGCTAAGCATTGGGAGGTGTTACTTGAGCGGAGGACCGGAAGCTTGGGAGGCAGTGGCTAAGTGCCCCCAGGGCTAGAAAGAGGATTGTGCGTCCCATAAACAGGGGAGAGCTGAACTGACTTGAACATCTCAGAGATGGAATGACATACAAAGGTGATGGCTGCTATGCTGTCTGAACACTGGTTATTAAGGGATTCTCCCTTGTGGTTGAACTTGGCACAGAGGAGGGAATAACCCTGCCTGCCATTGAACACATGAAGTAGACTTCTTGGATTAGGAGCCAAACTGTGTATATTACCTTGGGGTGATGATCAGGACCTTCTGTTTCTTTGGATTCTGTAAGCTCCAAGGGTTCTTACATGATAAGACACTAGACTTTTCACTGCCTTTGGAAAGTAGGGTCTCATAAGATTTAAATTAACTTAAAAAAAAAAAAAA
>RCUC01080802.1:0-11852 GCA_003697995.1 Taxidea taxus jeffersonii
TTTTTTAAACCAAAAGTCCTCTGCCTGGCTCTCAAGGAGTGTCATCATCCAATCCCACTGTATTTATCCAATCTTGCGTCTCTCTCTCCCCCACTAGTCAGCCTCTGTTCTGGACAGGATATCTTGGATATGTTCCAAGCCTACCTCTTCCACTGACTGTTTCTTTCCTGCACATTTCTGGTCTTCCCCGTAATAGGAATGTTCTCATTTTTCCAAATGTTTCTCCATAGCCTGTCCATTTTCAAATCTACCTTCTCCTCTAAGAAGCTTTCATTGGCTGGTCCCTGATACCCCTCTCGATGTCTGTCATAGTATCACTCACATCTTAAGCAGGTCCCTGGCACCAACCTCATCTCCTCCAACTCTTCCTCTCACCCTATCCCAGTGCCACTGTCCTCCTGGCATTCTCTTGCCTCAGGGCCTTTGCCTATGCTGTCTCCTTCATCGGAAAAGGCTCTTCAGCCAGAAGGCTACATGTCACACCCTTTCCACCTGCAAATATTTTCTCAAAAATCCTGTTTCCTAACCACCCTATTTAACGCAGCAATTCCATTCCCAGATTCTCTACTCCCTTTTCTTGCTTTATTTTATTTTTCATTGCATTGGACTGTCACGAAGACAGGAATTTTTATCTGTTTTAATATCTGCTGAATACATTCAGTGAATTTACTAAATGCCAATTACCTCCTAAGACCCTAAGCATAAGTTAAGTTATTGAATTTCATGTTCTACGTGCTTGGTAAGTACTACCTTATTTATCTTCCCAACACCCTATGACAAAGGTTCTATTATCACTTGGGAAAATGTATCACAGGGAGATCAAGTAAATGAACCACACTTAAGTGACCAGTGTTAAGTGGCAGCAACAACAGCACACTCATTCACATCTCACATGACTCTTAACTTCCCCCAAATGCTCTTATATTGGTTCTTTCCTCACCTCAAATTGTTGGCCGCTTACTGTAAAGAGTGAATTTATGTCGGTATGGTATATACCTCTTTCTAAAAAAGGACACGAGGCAATTTGCTTTAGATATTATTTTCTTCTTAACAAAGGAGGAGAAGAAATGGGAGAGAAAGAAGTAAGCCCGTACCATCACAATTACCAAGAGACATCAGAGGAAAGAAATAGAGAACGCAGGGCTTGGCTCTAGTGTCATCTAGAAGTTACTAGCTAAGAAAAATATCCTGAATGAGCTGGAACATGAAAGTAAGTCTGTACTAAGTCTAGGTACTTAAAAAAAGACTTCAAAAATACAAATTGGAGGCCCCTAGAAGCCCTGGGTCTATGAGCTCCACAGAGCCTGGCCCACAGGAGGGTGGGGGAGTGGGGCAGAAAGCCTGGTTCAGAAATTCTAAGTAGAAGCAATAATAGCAATGAGGCCAACTGAGCGGACATCCAGACCATACCCTCTGGTGTGGTCATATCAGGTTTTTATAGCCAACAGCACTTCTAATTGGTTGGTGCCCCTACTGTACTTGTGAACTATTCTGAAACTCATCCCTGAAGCTAACACTTACAAAATGCTTAATAAATCGCAGGCTCCATGTGGAAAGCTTTCACAGATTAATTTATGCAATCCTCATTAACTACTCCAAAATCACAAGGGCGGCAAATATGTTCCCAAGGGCACACAGTGAAGTGGTCGAGCTGGACACACGCTCGGCCCACCTAACTCCCTGGTCTGTTACTGTTAGAAGGACCCGGGTATCTGTGTAAGTACATGTTCCTCCAGATCGTTCTTCCTTCTCAACAATTGCTTTGGCCCTTGAAGTCATCCCAAACAAGCTCCTTGAAGGCGCGAATTCTGTTATTTATTTCTGTCTCTGGCACAATGTCTGAAACATGGTAGGAGTCTGACAAATGTTTATGGAATGAATGAGTGAATGAGGGAACAAATGAATGGAGTGACTCGATGTTTATTTTTATACCTGATCTGAAAAATGGCATTTTCTAAGACAAAAGACCCCTTGGCTATGAATGCAGGCTCAGACAAAGTACGTCTGCTATGGAGAGAAGCCAGCTCCAAGTCTTCAGACCGGACGGTAAAACACTAAAACAGCAACAGACAAGCAGACCAAGGTGTGAAATTAAAAATAATTAAAATAAACCTTAACTAACTCCATCTCCCTTTTCTACCACAAAGTAGGATTAAGCTGTGGGAGGAAAAGTTTAATCTGCTCAAATGTATGGTGAACTCAATTTTATAATCTTCCTGATCTCACAGGCTTTTTCAAAGCCCAAGGCCTACTGAATTTAGAAACGCAGGCCTGTCACTCCTAACCGTGGGCATACGATCTGGTTGTGTGTATTAAAGGGAAATCACAATCTGAATGATTAGTCTTTATGTTTTAAATGTTAATGTTTTGTTATTCAGAGTCGATTTTACCTTAATCGGGTCTATTTTTCCTTAAAAACGAACTTGATAACATATTTAAATTGTATAAGAGCCACTAAATAGAATACTGAAAAAGAAACCTCCAGAATGTTTCTCTGAAAATAAAGTTTCAACTCTTCTCCCTCGATCTACCCCATTCATATACCTTTTCATACAGTTTTAAAAACAGCTAACTTAAAACATTAGAGCAAAATTCTCCTTTCCCTAGAAGGAATGACCTAAAACCAACCCCCCAAAAGAGAGTTTTCCTGCTTCCTTCCCTTTTCTCACTCTGAAAATAATGTCTGCCCCTAAAGACTAGAATGGGATTTTCGTTTTAATTTCAACTGAAGCAAATATTATGGCTGTATTACTACTCATCAACAGGAAGAAAATTACTCATCCATTCCACAGAGATATCTGAAACCAGAAGACTCAACACAGTTTCTCCAGTCTTAAAGGATCCAGTGTGATGGGATTAAATTACACAAATTCCAAAATACATTTACGATATGGGATTTTAAAATTTAATCCCTTTGCCATTCACTTTAGTTTTGAACAGCTTGTTTATCTTCTTCCCGCTAAGCACAAAATGCAGCACAGAAATGGAAACCAGATTTCTTTATGTAGTGAATTTCATGTGGTTTCCACATTTCTCCTGGCAGTCGTTTCCCAGCAGACATTCATCTAAAAAATTCCTCCTTGTGATTTTAAGCAAGATGGCATCTGTAGCATTTCGTGGCATATTCAAGCACACTCTCAAATGCACTACGAATGGTCGTGTATTACAGCGTTCTAACTACACTTTGTGTTTTAAGTCTTTGTAAAGGTAAATAGAAATGTCACGTACAGAAACTAGAAAGGAGATTTTTCGTGGTCTTGATTCTTCCTTAAGAAGGACTCCCCTTTTTTTGACTCTTCACATTCAGGATGATCTCAAATCGGTCACCAAGCATTTACTGGCCAGATTCCGTGTGAGAAGCCCCCGTGTAGCCGCCAGAAGCTACAGGCGTAGCCCCTGCTCTCAGGGAGCTTCTAATCCAATGTGAAAGGTGATGCATATCAGAACAAGACAAACTTCTCAGATTCTGTGAGAAGAATCAGCAGAGCACAAACAACAAATGGATGAATGAATGAAATGGACAATAAAGTCTATCTGAAAATCTTCGGTACACAACATCCTCTGGAGCCATGAGAAGGCGGATTTAAAGTAAAACAGTGTGATTGATCTAAAACTCTAATATTCTCCCTCCTCCCTTCCGAAGACATTGACTGTTTTGTTTTGCTTTGTTTTAACTCAAAAGCTGCTGCTCACAAGAGAATTATTTTAAAGGCCATGCAGAAGGATAAAAGCAATGGAATTTAGGAGTTACTTGTTTTTAAGCGATGCACACATCGGGTTAAATTCATCCGACTGCAAATGTAAAGAGGAAAAAATCAAAAATCTTTTTAAATCGTTGCATACATATTTTCACCAATTCCTCAATTCTAATCCCTTGTTCTGAAAAAAAAAAAAAAAAACAGGAAGATTTGGGGCTGGAGAAAAGAGGAGAAACTAATAGAAAGTCTCACACTGATCAAGAGAGGGGTGGAGGGGCGCCTGGGTGGCTCAGTGGGTTAAGCCTCTGCCTTCGGCTCAGGTCATGATCTCAGGTTCCTGGGATCGAGCCCCGCGTCGGGCTCTCTGCTCGGCGGGGAGCCTGCTTCCTCCTCTCTCTCTGCCTGCCTCTCTGCCTACTTGTGATCTCTCTGTCAAATGAATAAATTCTTAGAAAAAAAAAAGAGAGGGGTGGAGAGGGAAGAAGGACAAGTAGAAAAGAGGAGGAGAAGGAAAGAATAAACACGGAGGACATGGGGAGACTGAGAGGAGAAGGGAGTTGGGGGAATCGGAGGGGGAGACGAAGCATGAGAGACTGTGGACTCTGAGAAGCAAGCTGAGGGTTTCGGAGGGGAGCGGGGCGGGGAGATGAGTGAGCCTGGTGGCGGGGATTAAGGAGGACACGGATTGCATGGAGCACTGGGTGCAGTGCATAAACAATGAATTCTAGAACACTGAAAAGAAATCTTAAAAAACGAGCAATAAGCCCATTTTACTGAATGCCTTTTGGTCACTTGGTAGAGGTGTGTTGACACATACCAGATGGAGGGACATTAACACATTGCACTGCCTTTTGACACAACTAGTTGAGCTAATTCTCTGCTTTTCAAACATTCAGGGCTACCACAAAAGTCACCAAGGGCAGAAACATTTGTGGCAAGGCACTACCATGACAACTGTCCAAACTGTTGCCCTATGAATTACTGCAGAACGCTTCCGAAAGTATCCCAATTTACTTTATCTGTATCACGTAACTCAGGCTATCTCCCATGGCCTCCTCCCAACCACCTGTCGTTTGACAAATGAGCAAGTGGGAGAACTGAACTAGAACCCATCAATTCTGGTGCTCCTTCTCGTATGCCTCAGCCGTATCCAAGAATATAAAGGTGTAACCATACTGTACACCTGAGACCAATATACAACTGTATGTTAAGTAACTGGAATGAAAACAGAACATTTTTTTTTTTTTAAGTAGGCTTCAGGCCCAACGCGGAGCCCAACGTGGGGCTTGAACTCACAACTCTGAGACCCATCCCTGAGCTGAGACGGAGAGTCAAACACTTAACCGACTGAGCCACCCAGGCGCCCCTAACACAAGAACTTTTTTAAAAAATGTTTAATTTAACTTCAAAGAAGTGGAATTTCTTCAAGAAAGATGAAATTTTGAAATCAAATGGAATTAATTAAATCCGTACAAGCACTAAATCGAATCAGCAAACATCTTCTGCCGCATGCCCTGAGCAACTTGGTTTAGTGTTTTCACTGTGAACGCTAACTCAGACGTCCACTTCATGGCCCCTGGATACACGGGCAGTTGAAATGACGTTCCGCACGGCCTTTCCAGGTCCCAACAGCACGCACAGACGCAGAGCTTCACCGAAACTCTCCTTGACTGAATGTGAAGGAGGTAGGTACCACGTACTGCAGGACAGGCAGTTTTAAGCGGCGAATTTTATGTACTCAGAAAATCCCGCATATACATAATACACAGAGAAACACACTGAAAATGATCCAGGAGAGGAATGCGGCAAAAGTGAATCTTCCTCTAAATGACTCTGAATATACAACACACGATCTAAACAAAATCAAATTAAACAATAATAAAGTTAGACTCGACATTAACAAATTGGATCCAACCTAACCAGTACTCGCATTACTGCGTGACCAACACTGATTATTTTATGATCTGAATGCAAAGATGGAAATAAAATTAAGGTTGATTCAGAAAACAGGACAAAATTTACTGGCAAATCACCTCCCACTAGCTTTCTTATATGTTCTTAAAGATTAAAAAAAGAAAAAAGAGGGACTAAACTTTCCAAAAATTAACCAACTGCAATGTGGTACAGAAAATGTCATGGTCTGGAATCATGAAAAAGGGGAAGGAAATCCACTATACTCAACCTGGCCTCACTCCCAACAAAGGTGATTCTACAAAAGTCAATAGGTTTCTCTTAGGCTACTTATTATGGTTCCTGTTTTCTCTGTTCAGAAAACATAAAGAAGAAGAAAACAGAACAAAAACAAAAATAAAAACAACTCTAAGTTCTTTTGGTTCTTTACTGAGCTTCTCAGTAATGTCATTCCCCCAGGCCCTGAAAACGCAAGTTGAATTCTGAGCGCCATTTCCTGGGCCAGGTAGTACCCGGGGCCACCCTCAAATATTTCCTGGGGGGTCCAGATCACTCAAAGAAAAATCTATTTACAATTCTACTAGTTCTGTAGCAAAGCAAGCCCATATTTCAAAAGCAATCATTATCCACTCTGGCCAATGAAATCCAAGACCAGTTCTTTTCTTGAAAAACCCAGGTGAAATGAAAAGGAAGTGAACTGTACCAGAGGAAAACTCTGTTACAAAGCAGAGGCTGGGGGCAAACTGTTCCCTAACAAAACCGAACCAACAGGACCCAAAGTGTGTGTGCAGTTTTTACAAGACCAGTGCTCTAACCCCTAAGCTATGGAGCCTTTCCCTATGTGTGCGCAGTTTTTAAATGCAAGGAGCAGTGACTTCCCCTCTGAAGAAATGGGTCCCCTTCAAATGCTGCATTTGCAAAACTAGGAACACACCTCCTATCTAATTTACACCTGTTAACTTTCAATTGTTCCTGCAAAGCTCTGACAGGCATAATTTTTTTAAAAAATGAGTTAAATGTGCACACATAAAACTAAAGCCTACCATTGCAAAATACAATGAACATACTCTAGCCCTAAAAAAAAAATAGGTTACTTTAAAAAGGGGGAAGAATTTGATTTGATATTGCTAATTCTCACATAAAGATCTGGTTTAGTTCAAAAAAAGAAATACACACACATTTGTACCCAGCCATCCATACACACTTATGCACACACATGTGTTTTAATATATGCATACAAAACTATAATAAAAGTAGATAAACTCAAAAGAGAGTAAGTTCATCACGGGCTTTTCAAAAAGATTCTCCAAAAGGTTCTCTTAGGGAGCCGCTAACACTGCGGTGTTTCCAAAACAATCCTGCTGTCTTTCTTTCAGAATCAAGTATTTTCTTCTATTTTTACTCGTTTTACACATACGTGGTTTATTTACTCAGCGAGATTATAAACATCTTGAGGAAAATAACACACTTTGTTCCTGAGCGGTACCTGCGGTTGCTTGGGCTCTGGAGTCACGGTACCCGCGAAACCAGCTTGGAAACCAGGGTCAGTAACCGAAGCAAGTGGGGGTCTGGCCGGGCCCTCGGGGTAGCACCTAACGTGCATGAGGCCCACGCCTGAGCCAGGCCCTGTTCCAAGCTTTCCTCACACGTTAGCCTTCTTCATTCTCAAAGAAAACTAATCTTAAAGATCAGGGAAGTGGAGCCCGGAACAGGTAAATAATCGCCAAGGTCACATAGCAGGTCGTGAGGCCAGGATTCAAACACACCCGGTCTAGCTCCAGAACCCTCACAGTGGACCGCCTCCCGGACCCTCCACTTCTTCATCTGTAGCCACGGAGAAATCCTACCTTCGGGCTTGTTGGATAACATCACATCACATGTGAACAAAACTAGCCCAGGGGCCTGACATAAAATAAATGCTCAAAAAGGAAAGGATTAAGGACACAAAACAAACCTTTAAAGGGAAAACTGTACACTTTCCCTTTCTCTACAGCTTTTGCCCTATAGTCCTGAAGGTCAGTGAAGTTACACGATCTGATTCTATATGGTGAATTGAAGCCATTTGGGGTTGATTAATATGTAAATAACATGTTTATAAACATATACAATTAATACTCACCTGCAACATGTAAATAACCTTTCAATATGAACTAATTGACTCACCAAGTGCTTTTTCTTTTTCTTTTTTTCTGTAAAAGGAAAGCACGTTGCCGTGGTGGCATGAATAGAAGTATTTTAATATGGTTTCATAGGTCCCCTGAAAAAATTCTCTGGAGTCTGAACAGATTCAAGAGACCAGTGATTACGATATACTCAACTAAACAGATGTATGTGGGATCAAACCCTTTTAGCAATTCAAATAATTTGTATTTCCACTTTTGAATATACCAGAAGGTTATAAATCCTAAAATAAAGATACTGTGCCATGTATGGCACAAGGACGTCTATCACCGCTTACAGACTTGGAGCTTCTAAAACGACCTACTACGTAACTGCAGGTGCTCTGGGTAAAGCAGAAAGCTTCCTGGCACACACAGGCTGCCTTGAAGCCAATATGCTTCACTTGAGCCCCCAGTCACGGAAAGGTCACCTTCTACAGCCCTGGAAAAAAGAAAAAGTGCTTTCTGAGTCTTCATGGGATGCACACAGAGAATTTTCCTTTCTTTTTTGCTATCATGCATGCTCCTTTCTGAGTCATACTAAGGAAATAAAATATTGGTGATGCCAGAAGACATCAGGAGGTAATATTCTAAAATGGTCAATGACCCAAGGACACCATATTGTTCTTGTCCAAGTGAGCCAGCGCTCATCTTAAAGTCGGGTTGTAACGTGGAATTCAACGGGAGCTCAGAGCACACAGCTTTCAGATGATGCTCGTCAGCTTTTGGGGGTGGAAGCAGGCAGCAGACTGCATTCCTAGGACGCTCTCACTTAAAGCCTGCCTGGAGAGGCCAGCACCATTTTTCCTATCCCTTTATCTTGCCTTTCCCTAAAGATATCAAGACAGTGCCTGAAATTTTACTGGAGTCATACATCATATATTTACCTTCATGCGACTGGTTTCCAAGAGAGCCAGAGTTTTCTAGCTTTGCCTGCCGGATGTATTATGTTACTGCAATGCAGAAACGGCTGCTGCGCACAACAGTGGCTAGTGAAACGGCAAGTCCTAACATTATCTTTCTCAATTGAGTTGAGGAAAGAATGTTCACAAAATATATACTGCTTTTGGTTAGGGGCTTATTTCTAAATAAACAGACTCAGCAATGGAAAGTCTACAGACAGGCAAAACAAAAGGTGCATCAGTCAATGGACGTTTTAAAATCAACTCTCTCACAGTCTTCGCGTCTTACAAGCGTTTCAAAGGCTGAAAAACCAACTGCATTAAATTTATGATTTATAGCTGTTCTAATTCAACTTCTTTTTCAGTTGCTGAAGGAAAAATCTGTAGATTCTTCTGGACTATTTCTCCTCCATTTTATAGCCTCTGACGTGGCCTCTCTGCCTGGGAGGGAACCTCACTGCAGAGGTCCAGAGGCGGCCATTTGAAGTCAGGGAAGGAGAGAAAAGGGGAAAGCTTGTGCTACAACAGATCTCCCAGTCCTTCTGGGCCCCCCCAAAATAGGAAATGCTGGCGATGAGGGGATTACATTGCTTCCAACTTAAAACAAAACCAAGTGCTAACCCACACAACATAGAGCCAAATGAAGTGGGGCTATCTTTCCTAATTTGCAATGAACTGGGGTCAACTAGATTTTTATCTCAAATACAAACTGGGAAGGAGAAAACAACAAGAAAGGAAACGCCACAACTTGGTTAGATCCTGCTTTTCACACCAGATTAGGTGACCGATAGCTACACAGGATGCTTCCAGGAGATTACAAGGCCAAAAATAAGCAAGGGAATATGGCTGGCCCAAATGTTCACATTTATTTCTAAAACAATAGTACAGTCTGATACACAACTGGAGTACACTACATCCATATTCTCCACTTGAGATTAAAAAATGAGGTAGTTTTAATTCCTGAATTATTGTCATGATAAAGGCTTGATCAGAAACTGCATGCGTACTATGTAGCTTTTATCATTCTTTAACCAAATACTAAATGGCCTGCCACAGGCCAATTAAAGTGTAAAGACAGTATCCCTGCCCTCAGTTAGCTTATATTCTATGTAGGGAAAAATCCACATTCCCGAAACACGTGGTAACACCGCAGTAGAAAATTAAGAGGACAGCAGATAATTAGCAAAGGAATAACAGAAAACAGAAGTGCTGTAAGAGTTCTGTAGGCGACAGAACGGTCTCTGCGAGCTGATAACATGCTTCAGGGTACAGGTGTCTGAGTTAGAACGAGCCTGAGTTCTGCCCCTTACTGTGATTCCACGAAGCAATATGAGGCTCGAGCCTCAGTTTCACCGTCGATAAAATGGGAATGATGATATCTGCCACATAAGATTATTATAAAAAAACCTGATACACTGTATGTGGAAAGATTTTGCACTCTGTAAAGAAGCTATAAATGGCCACTGAGAAGATGGTAAAAAGAATCACACAAAACTGTTACCACTGATTTGGGAGAGCAGAAAGTGTTAGGAGGTCGGAAGGGAAGATGATTAACTTTTCTTTACATAGTTTCTATTGTTCAAACTTTAATAACACCTACACACTAATTTTGTAACAAAAGAATTAACGTTATAGAAATACTACCTGAATAGAGAGTGCAAATACTACCTGCGACATCATATTTGGGTGTCACAAAATACTCTGTTGTAAACACTAGTAACCCTGTTCCTTCATGAGTACAAAGAAGACTGGGTCCCAGTTTCAGTTTGAGTATTTCTAAAGTCATAAAAATGTGCCAGGCTTGGGAATGATAACCAACGGAAACAGTGTTTTCTTTCATTTTAAAACAGAGCAAACTTTACAGTCACTGCAAAGTATCCACTGATTCAAACACTCACTTTGGTCAATATGTTTTGAAACAGCCAATTTATTTAAGCAAAAAACTTAAATAACATTAGTTCTCAAAGGCCAGTCTTTGTTGGGACACAACTGTGCTTTCTAGAGCCCATCACCCGGCAGGTGCTTCACTGATAACTTTGCAGACATAGAAAAGGTCCTCGGGCCAATTACAAAGGAATACCAAGGACTTCTCTCAGAGGCATGGAAGATTCTGTGACGGAATCTGATCACAGATTAAGCATTAATTCTTTACATTATATGTAAGTGTGAGCCCCGTGAGGGCAGGAATCATATCTTCTCAGTCTTTCGATGCCCAATCCCTAGCATTATGACCAGTATGTCAGGAGGCAATAATGAATATTTGTTGGACTACCTGAAGGAAAAGATAACTCTAAAACATGTTAGCCAACTGGAAGCCCAACGAGACGAGAACATATGCTAAGAACAAAACCTGTATACTTGTATTCTGTAGAAAATCAATTAAACTTCTTCAAAAACAGTAAAGATAATTATGAATTCGAGTTCCTTAGAGAAAACCTCATAAATGTCCCTTTTTGAGAAAGGTTCGCTCCCACATTCGAGAAACTACTGATGTGTGAAGTAGGATGAAATGATGGAGGGGTTTGATGAGAACCACCTTCCATCTGCCTTATCCAAAATTACCAAGGCACGTCTCATCGATAGAAATAGAAGAGGGCAGGGGACAGGCTTTCACTATTTGCGGCCGAAACAAGCCCACACCTGGAAGGCTGGATCCCTGGCTGACTACTGCCTCTCTCTCTCTCTCACGGCTCCTCTAGGATGATTCGTGAATCATTTGTGAGCAAGGACAGGGTGGGTACTCGTGTGTAATAAGACTACTAGGTTGTGTGTAGTCACACTTGTCTATTCCAAGTATTATACAAGCAGCGATAGGGTAGGGGGAGGCGAGGCAGGGCATACTGGGCTCACTCAAGCACTATGGGATAGGCCCCATGGACAGAAGTATGAAGTGGAAACACAGTGATAGGAAGCAATTCCTCTGATCGCCATGGATGCTTTAAGTCCCCCTATCAATGGTGTTCCCAGTGCTAATCTCTCTGTTTCCCCCTAGATTACTGGATGGTTCATTTTTACCTTATTTAATCTTCCTACCAAGGGGACCAGGACTTGCCCAAACTTTGGATTCCATTAGCGGCATATGTTAATTCAAAAGAAGACATTTCATGGTCAGTGAAGGCTTTAAGACGGCTCCCACTCGAAGCTTTTGGAAATATTCAACCCAATATATTTAAAAGAGGTAG
>RCUC01080807.1:0-25457 GCA_003697995.1 Taxidea taxus jeffersonii
AGAGCATGAGAGGGGAGAAGTCAGAGGGAGAAGCAGACTTCTTGCTGAGCAGGGAGCCCAATGTGGGACTCCATTCAAGGACTCCAGGATCATGACCTGAGCCAAAGGTAGTTGCTTAACCCACTGAGCCACCCAGGCACCCCAAGATATTACATTCTTTATGGCAAAACAAGATTAGGAAAAAGTCTAGCTAGGACTTGTAGATTATATCATTTTGGTACATTATATTCTCTTCTCCAAAAATATTACAGATCTCACTCATTCTTTGATCATACAGGTCAGTGTAAACATGGACTGGAAGCACATTATCTATAGAGTCTAGAAATGAAGAAAAGCTACCTGAGTTTATATGGTATTTGCATTCCAAATAGCATTTACTTATTTATTTACATATGGATTTATTTATTTACATATGAATGTATTTATTTATTTAAAGTATAGTTGACATATAATGTTATATTAGATTCGGGTGTACAACATGACGACTCAGCAACTATACATTACACTATGCTCACCATACATGTAACTACTCTCTGTCCCCATAAAACGCTATTATAATACATTGACTGTATTTCCCACGATGTGCATTTATCCCTGTGACTTAATCACTCCATAACTGGAAGCCTGCACCTCCCACTTTCTTTCACCCATTTTTCCTCACTTCCTCCCCCTGGCTACCATCAGCTTCTTTTCTGTATCAAACAAAATTTAGTATGGATTTTTCACAATACAAACTGTATGGCTATTATACCATGAATTACCTGGAAGGAAGGGTGGCTATTATCCATTTAGCTCAATCAATATGTAGAGTCAAGAGGGATTTTATTTAGTTAGTGGGAGTTTATTTTAGTTAGTGGAGTTTATTTTATTCATTTATTTATTTATTTTAGGGAGTTTATTTAGTTAGTGGGATTTTATTTTGTAATTAAAACAGAGTGAAGTCAGTCTTCTGAGCTTTCAAAAGTAAGATCAGACAATTCATGTCTAAAAATATCACAATGGGAACTGATTAGGTAAGAGTGATTATTTACTTAAATTAAAAATAGAATCTATATTCAAGCAGAGCCATTGAGTTATGGTGTTCTAAAAAATGAAGATATGAAAAAGCAAATCATAAAATATTTACTTTTTATCATTATTATGCTCCACATGTTCCTATTAATCCCCATTGTAGCTAAAGCTGTTATTTTCATCTCTTTGAAGATAACTTGTAATTAAAAACATTAAACTCTTTGTCTTTTTTTAAAGATTTTTTATTTTATTTATTCAACAGAGAGAGAGATCACAAGTAGGTAGAGAGGCAGGCAGAGAGAGAGAGAGGGGGAAGAAGGATCCCTGCTGAGCAGAGAGCCCAATGCAGGGCTCGATCCCATGACCCTGAGACCATGATCTGAGCTGAAGGCAGAGGCTTAACCCACTGAGCCACCCAGGTGCCCTAAATTCTTTGTCTTTTGAGAAGACTCATCTTCTCCCTGTCTGGGGCCTCTCACTTTCCCAGCAATACACGTGCACCCATCTATACACACACACGGATACATGCTGCACTTTGGCCAGCTGACACAGGACTTGGATATAATTTTTCAGTCTTATTTCGGGGTAGATTATTTTGAAACATCTTAGAGAGGTTCACACATCCACATATCACAGTTCTCTTATTCTGGTGTCACAGCTTACACACATTAGGCTAAAGTTGGTATCTCATTTTATATATGTATATATATATTTAATATGTATATATACATATATATATATATTTAAAGATTTTATTTGTTTATTTGACCAAGAGAGAGACAGTGAGAGAGGGAATACAAGCAGGGGGAGTGGGAGAGGGAGAAGCAGGCTTTCCCCTGAGCAGGGAGCCTGATGTGGGGCTCAATCCCAGGACCCTGGAACCATGACCTGAGCCGAAGGCAGACGCTTAAAAACTGAGCCACCCAGGTGCCTCTAGCTCATTTTATATTCACAGGCTTTTCAGTCTTGGCCAAAAATGCAAGAGGACCTGAGTGGATGGGATGGGCCCCATCTCAGGGTGTCTTTCCTATCTCCTTTAGTTGAGGTCACAGCTACCCTTCTCTTCCCCTCACCCCTCTTTCCAAGTAGGACAGATATACCAATTAATTTTATTTGGTCATACTGGAAATTAGTTAATTAAAAATACACTTGCTCCTTCTGGACCCAGTTGTTTTGTACCAGATGGACATACTTTTTAGTTATTAAAAGCAAATTGTACTTGGAACTGCTGTTTCTATAACACTAATGTCCCACGTCATTACATTTTTCCATTTACTTGTTTCCCTCAAATTCATTTCATTTTTTAAAAATTTTATTTTATTTTTTCAGTGTTCCAAGACTCATTGTTTATGCACCACACCAATGCTCCATGCAATATGTGCCCTCCTTAATACCCACCACCAGATTCACCCATCTCCCCATCCCACTCCCTTCCAAAACCCTCTGTTTGTTTCTCAGAGTCCACAGTCTCTCATGGTTCATTTCTAAAAGTAGAAGCAAACCACTGAGACATTGTTTTTGCATTAATCTGGCACAGTGCCATTTGACATAATTCTACAAGATTTACGTCTTTTATGGCTTTCAGTGTCTCAGCTCTAGAAAGTCTTTTGGTCTTCATTACCTTGAGACTGTTTCACGTTTAACAAAATATTCTTTGTAGGGGCTATAAAAGTCAACATGATAAGCAGCTGAACTACTGAGGTAAAAAGTTGTAAATAATAGCTAGATTACACTGAAACCCAGAGGGTGTATATGGATGTGGGAGAAGTGTTTAGAATTGAGACTCGTTGAAAGTAGTAATAAAGAAAAATGGAGGCTCCCTTTTGGCTTTATACCAACTTTACCTCAATTGGCTACCACTTATGTAAATGAACAGTGCTATAAAAGGATCTAGAGATTTAATAAATTTGGGCAAAAATAAGAGACAGTAAAAACAAAGCTGATAAACAGAACACACTGGAAACCTGGCTGGGGAATGTCAATTTGTAAATGTGTTGTATTATTAAAAACCAAAAGAAAACTGAGAAAGGTCATGTGGGAGAAAAAGAGTTTGGAAAAAAATTTCCAGTATTTCAACAGATCTTAAGAAAGTAATTGTGTGTGTGTGTGTGTGTGTGTGTGTGTGTGTGTGTGTGTGTACTGAGGCACATTTTAATGCTTTTCTATGAACTTTTTATATACTGCTCAGTTCACACTATGTGGACTGTGTGTAGGTTATTCAGCTACTCTGCTGTGTGTGAACATCTAAGTTATTTACAAGACTTTTGCAATTGCCAACAATGCTGCAATTATATCCTTGTGCATACACATTTTCTTATTGGTGCAGGTATAACTTTAGGATAAAATCCTAAAAAGTAGGATTTACTGAGAAATAAAGTGAATACATATATGTAGTTTTGTTTGACATTGCCAGATTCTCCGCACAGACTGTCAATTTGCATTCCCATCAGTAATGTGGGAGTGTCCTGTTTCCCAGTCTCATCAACTGAATGCATTGTTATGCTTTTTAAATTTCGCCAAATTGTCAGGCAAGGAATGGCATCTCTGGGCACTTTTAATTTGCATTTTGTTAATGGGGAATGAGTTTGAACATATTAACATATGTTTAGGGCCTAAAAATTATGTTTTAATGGCTGATCTATCTTTTGCTCATTTTCTTATTAAAGTTTGGGCCTTTTCTCCACTTTAGTTCCAGAGTTTATTATGTATTAGGGACAGTATCCCTGTATCTGTGATATATGTTGCAAATATTTCCTTCCAGTTTCAAAGTTGTCTTTTGACTTTTTATGTTTTTGAAATTTGAAAATTAAAAAAAATTTAGGTTCTCAAGTTTATCTGTATTTTCTTTTATTACAATTGGGTTTTGAATCATTGCTAGAAAGTCTTTCCTCAATCCAGGTTATAAAATCTTGGGATGCCTGGGTGGCTCAGTGAGTTAAAGCCTCTGCCTTCGGCTCAGGTCATGATCTCAGGGTCCTGGGATTGAGACCCACATCGAGCTCTCTGCTCAGCGGGGACCCTGCTTCTCCCTCTCTCTCTGCCTGCCTCTCTGCCTACTTGTGATTTCTCTCTCAATCAGATAAATAAATAAAATCTTAGAAGAAAACCTTTATGGTTACTTCTAGTACTTATATGGTTTCATTATCATATATAGATCTCTGACCCATCCAGAGTTTATTCTTGTGCATGATGTATGTTATGGATATATTTTTCTTGACATTTTACATTGATCCACTTTGTATTCTTGGATAGATGACCACTTAGTCATTGTTATTTTCCTGTTATGGTGTGGGATTCTGTTTGCTAATACTTTAATATTTTTGTATTAATATTAGAAAATGATATTTGTAATTTCCTTTGATATGTATGCAATCTCTTTACCAGATTTAGTTATTATGCCACACTTGCTTCATAAAAACATTAGAAACTTCTTAATGATCAATACTCTGGAATGGTTTAGGGAGTGCTGGTAGAATCTAAGGTTCATAGAATTCCTCTGTGGAATAGTCTGGACTGTGTCTTATTTTAACAGCTTTGTTCTTTGATATCTTTCTCTTATCTTATAGTAAACTGGTTTAAGCTTTCTATTTTTGCTTAGATTAATTTTGTTAAACTGTGCTTCCTAGTTTAATTGTTTCAGATACATTTTCAAAATTATTTTCCCCCTGTCATTTCTTATTTTGCTTTTATGTGCATCCTCTCTTGTTCCTTATGCTAATTAGTGTTTGTCTGTTTAATAAAAAGAAAACTCAATTTTTATTTTGACTTACTAATTAGATGTATTATGTGTTTCTCTTCTACCTCATTAACTTTTGCTTTTGTCTTTACTATTATTTTTATGGGTTTTTTTTTGTTTGTTTATTTGGTTGTTTCATTTAGGCTGGGAATTTGGGTCATTTTTCCTTTTTTTTAAAAATAGGAGTGTTTCTTCTAAGCTTTCCTGATCACTGCTTTCATGGATCATAGGTTCTGATATATATGTCTTCACTATTATTATTTTTAAAAATTCTTTTATTTCTGTCGTTATTTCTCCTTTCACCCAAGAATTATGTAATGGGCAGATTTCTAGGTAGGTCTTTTTAGAATTTTTAATTTTGTTAATAATGATTAATTATATTGCACTGTGATCCAAGCATGTTTATATTGCGACTACTGCTCCAAACTTATAATGTTTACTTTGTAACCAAATATATGATCAAATATTTTGTGAATATTCCATATGCACTTGAGAAAAGGTGCCTTTCCTATTAGCAGGATGTGAAGTTTAAGGGCTGCTGCATTGATTATGGTGCTTGTATTTACTATAGTCTTACTTATTTCTGCACTTGATTGGGTGTATTAAAGTATCCTACCATTAGCATATCTTAACCTATTATCTTTTTGTTTCTCTTGTTTCTACTTTTTATTTTTATTTTTTTAAAGATTTTATTTATTTATTTGACAGATAGAGATCAAAAGTAGGCAGAGAGGCAGGCAGAGAGAGAGAGAGGAGGAAGCAGACTCCCTGCTGAGCAGTGAGCCAATGTGTTGCCGGATCCCAGGACCCTGGGATCATGACCTGAGCTGAAGGCAGAGGCTTTAACCCACTGAGCCACCCAGGCGCCCCTTGTTTCTACTTTTTAAAGGTGACTAATGTGTTATTCAGTAATAGACATTTATGACTCTTCTATCTTCATTGCAAATTGTGGCTTTTGGCATGGAAATTTGTGTTTTGTCTCCTTTAATGTGTTTTTGTTTGAATTCTATTTTTGTCTAATACTAGGATCACCACCCTGACTTCAAAGTGTTTCTATTTGCCTACTAAGCTTTGCTTATTCTTTTAGAAGTTAGTTGGACACTTAGGTAGTCAGGGCCAGGGCTCCCAACAAGAAAACACGGAGCTAGGACAGCTAGGATAAAAGCACACTAGCATCCTGGTTTACAGCTTAGGCAAGACCACAGTAGCATCTTGTCTAGCAGCCTCTGTAGAAGTGACTGTTGCAAAACATCTTGAGGCAAACAAATTAACCATAAGACATTGGTCACTATCACAAGTTGCAGCAGGTGGTCTTCAAATATCAGTCCCAAGACTATCAACACGTGAACAATAACCCAGTAGTCCAATAGGTAGACAGGTGCGAGATCAAAGCCCTGACTGGCACACCTTAGCAGACAATCCTCAGGGAGCCCACACTCAGGATGCTCAAGGTAGTTCCACTAAAGAGCTTACAAAACCCCTGGATGTGGGCTGCCTGGGTGGTTCAGTTGGTTAAGTGTCTGCCTTCAGCTCAATTCATGATCCCAGGGTCCTGGGATTGAGTCCCACATCTGGTTCCTTGCTCAGCCAGGAGTCTGCTTCTCCCTCAGCTTCCACCTGCTTGTGCACTCATTCTTTCTCTCTCTCTCCAAAAAATAAATAAACAAAATCTTAAAAAAGAAAAAGAAGAAAAAAAAATCCTGGATGTGAATGCCCTCTCAGGTCCCCTCCCTCTTCAGGAGCTTTGTATTAGGCTCAGTAACCTTTGCCTTGCTGCCCACCATTCTTTGGTCTTTGGTCTACCTCTTCATTCTTTGAAGTGGTGGGACGAAGAACCTCCAGCACCAAGGGAATAGAAATCCTGTAACATTTCCTTTTTATTTATTTATTTATTTATTTTAAAGGCTTTCAAAATCCTGTCATTTTCTGTAACTCTCTTACATATGGTATTTACTGGGATTTTGATCTGTGAGCCAAATTAAAAAAAAAATGTTTTTCTTCAGGCAGGTGAATTTTTTTTTTTCAAGTAGGTGAATTTTTATTAACATTCACATTTACATGTTAATATTAAGCCTTACTAACATAACATATGATACATGTTTGATCCTAGATTTGTCATATATTTTATATTGTTAATGAGTATTATTAAATTGCCATATTTATTTAAATGCGTGAGGGGTTTATTTTGCTCCTTATTTAAAGATTTCTTTTGGAAGGGCTCCTGGGTGGCTTAGTCTGTTAAAAATTTCTTTTGGTATTTAGAAGCATTTTAATTTTTTTCTATCAAGTCTCTTGTCTTTATTCTTTTTGATGTATTTTTTCCCTGTTTTCTTATCTAGGCTTTAATTATCTGGCTTGTTGATTTAGCTTGCTGGTGTTTGGTTGGTGTTACTGGCTTGTTGATATTAGCTCCTAACTGTTGCCTCTGTAACAAGAAAAGAGCTTATTCTTTCTTTTTTTCCCCTCTTGATTTTAGTTGAATTATTGCTACTCTTTAAGAGTGTATTAACATATAAAACATAACCCATACTACACAACTCATAGCATATTCTTCTTCTATCCATTTCCCCACTTTTGTTTTAGTTTTACATCTGCAATTAAGTAAATTAACTGCTCACCTCCAGTCTTCTGTTGAGGTTTGTCCAATAATCCCTTGGTTGGGTAAAACTCATCTTCTATTACATTGCTCAAAAAGGGCTCTTGGGTACAGAATGTTCTATGTCATGCACATTTAAATCTCTCTTTTCATAGCCTTGATACTTGAGAGAGTTTGAATGTCGATTTTGAAAAGTCTGATGCCACTCTAATCCTTCTGCCCTTATGAGTTATTTAAACTTTTTGTCTGAAGGCCCTGAGGGATTTTTTCTTTTTAAGTTTGAGCATATTTCTAAGGTATGTCTCAGCATGGACTGCTGCAAGTCCGATTTTCCTGCTACATAGTCAGCCCTTTCAATAGATGAAATGTTTTCTTTTATTTCTAGAAAGTTTGGGGGGTTATACTTTTATATGTTATATTTTAAGCCATAATTTCTGTTCCATTGTCTTGTTCCTCTTCTGCAGGAACCCTAATTATGCATAAATTATGTCTTCATTTTAAGCACTTTCTCTCAGACACGTTTTACTTATTTTGTCTCATTTTCATTTTTTTAATATGTTCCTTCTTATTTTTAGCCCTCTGTATTAAGTTTTCACCTAGAGTTAATCATTTTTGGCCACTTCATTTGGCCTTCATAATAGATAGGATTTTACCTTTTCCTTCTTTTTATGTTCTGCATTCAATTAACTCTCATTGCTTTTCTTTTTACATCTTTTCCATTTCAATGCTTGCTCTTTTGAATTTCATATTCAAGATGTTTTCACATGCCCCAGTTCTCCTATGAGATTAGTTAATTCAGTTTGGAGCAGATAGTTATAGTTTTTTTCTGATACTGTTTGGGGAATGGTCAGATAATTTCCATTGGATGAATTACTTTAAAATATCTTTTTCTGTTTTATTTATTTTTTATTTTTTTATTTTTTCTGTTTGGATAATGTTTATTTTGGTACCTTGAAAGCTTGGCAGTTGTTTAGAAATTCAGTTACAACTTGCCTTTAAACAAAACCACCCCTGGGAATGGTGAGTTTGGGCTGATTGATCTCAATATATTTTTTTAATTTTTATATAAACATATAATGTAACCCCACCCCCCTCTCCCAAAACCCCTCCTCCCCACCCCCCTCAGTTTGTTTTATGACATTAAGAGTCTCTTTTGGTTTGTCTCACTCCCGATCCCATCTTGTTTCATTTATTCTTTTCCTACCCCCCTAACCCCCACCCCCGTTGCATCGGAGAAAGACAACTATCATATGATCTCCCTGATCTGTTTTATTTTTATAATCAATTTGGATATATATGATGCTTGCTTTCATCTCTACCTTTCTGGTAAGGGGATGGGGTTGCTTAAGGGTGGTTTATAAGATTTTAAATTTAAGAATATTCTCTTTTTGTCAGTGTAGCAAAGTATGGTTCTTTATTTGATGGCTTTTGGAAAAGATAAAGTGGTGGAAAGAATTGTGTGTCTTTAACTAAAGATGTTTTTCCTCTGATACTTTAATATCTCATTACCACACTGTGTCCAAAGGTGCTTCTCCCTTCTTTTTTGCACTCTTTCTAAACTTTTTGTCCCCAAAAGTGTTCCTTTTTCAAAAATTCTTTATCAAGTCCTGTGTGGATGGTTTTTTAAAAGATTTATTTATGTATTTATGTATTTATTTATTTAATATATATAGAGAGAGTGTGAGCCAGAGGAGGGGAGGGGCAGAAGGAAAAGGAGAGAGAGAATCTCAAGCCTATTCCCTGCTGAGCATGGATCTCAAGACTCAGAACATGACCTGAGCCAAAATCAGCAGTCAGGCACTTAACAGACTCTGCCACCCAGGCATTGCTTGTGTGAGCAATCCTTTCTCCATGGTGGGTTCTAACCTATCAGGGTTCTTCTTCAGCACTTTTACAATGACTGTCGCCTCTGTCTGGTGGGAATTTGGGGATCAAACTTAGACTTGTCACTAGCCTTCAGTCTTGTCTTTTTCTCAGAGATGTTCCCAGACTACTCTTGCTCTGTGTGTGGTAGGAGCAGTAGAGATAAACTACTGGATTTAGTGTTGTTTTCTCTGCCTCCAGGTAATTTGAATTTTGGATATTCTTCAAGTTCAACTAAATGTAGTTTGTAGTTTTACGGTGTTTCTTGTCGTTGTCATTGTTGTTCTTCTGGCTATATTGGGATGTTTTAATTTAAGAAGTGCCATTTCTTTGGCTATTATTTATTACCTTCCCTTTTTAAATTAAAAAATATTCATCAGCTCATAGCTTGTAGCATTCAGATATATAGGAATATAGCACCTTTTTTTTCCCCTGTAAGATTTTACATAGAGCCTAGAACTAAGTCCAGCAAACTTTTTCTATAAAGAATCATATGATGAATAGTTTTCACTTCACAGGTCATGTGGCCTTCGTAACAATTTTTCAAACCCCAAAGTGTGACGTGAAAGCAGTCACAGGGTAGCACTCTCAGCTGACCTGCAGATGTGTAACTGTAGATGGTTTCCACCAACCACAGATACATGATGTGTTATACTAAACAATTTTCGTATTTAGTTACTTAGTTTGGGGGTGATTCATTTAAATTAATAGATAACTGGATATAGCCCATTAAAATGATATAGTCATAATATATTTATATTTACACAGTAGACCTTTGAATAGATATGTTCATAATATATTTATATTTACACAGTAAACCTTTGAGCAGCACAGTTTTAAACCACGTAGGTCCACTTATATGTGGATTTTTAAAAATTAATACAATACTGTAAATGTGGTTTCTTTTCCGTATGATTTTTTTAAAGATTTTATTTATTTACTTGACAGAGAGACACACAGTGAGAGAGGGAACACAAGCAGGGGGAGTGGGAGAAGCAGAAGCAGGCTCCCCTCTGAGCAAGAAGCCCAATGCAGGGTCATGACCTGAGCCGAAGGCAGACGCTTAACTGACTGAGCCACTCAGGCACCCCTCTTCATGATTTTCTTAATAACTTCTTTTCTTTAGTTATTGTAAGAATGCACTGTATATCACATAGAACATATAAACCGTATTAATTGATGATTTATGTTATCAGTAAGGCTTCTAATCAACACTAGGATATTAGCTAAGTTTTGGGAGAGTTGAAAGTTATACACAGATTTTCAGCTGTGCAGGGAGTTGGTGCCCCTTTCTCTTGGTTTGTTTAAGGGTAAACTGTATACAACATACCACTGTTGGTGCTAGGAGAGAGAATGTTATCTACTCATTTTTTTTTAATTGAGCAATTCATTCATTTCTTATTAGAGCTTTTTGTATATTGAAGATTGGCTTTGCATTTTTTTAATAATAGTGAATAATCTCAAATGATACAGAATTATATGTCAAAAGAGTTTCCATTTATTTTTAAGTTGAATAATGTATTATTCCAATAAAACACTTACACAAAAGTTAGTTATTTTCATGGTCATATTCACTTTGCATGACTTTCTGAAATGATGACAGAAATTTCAGTATTAGAAGGGAGCTGGAGGGAACTGCTAGGTCAATATTGATGAATACTTTCTTAGTTTTTTTGATAATTTAATGAATTTCTCTTTCCAGAAAGGAAACACTGAAATTATTTTGTACACATAGCAACACAGAGCTCCTTTTTACAGATGGATCCAACATTTGTGGGAGGTAAGGGGAGTACATGGATGTCCAAACAAGCAAAAAACCCATAATAGGTGAGGAATTTGAACCAAGTAGATTATTGGCTTTTGATCATTTGGGTTAAACTCTTAGTCTGAACTAAACACAATTTCTTCAGCTCTCTGCTGTACTTTGGTGGCATAGATAAAGTTAGAGAGCTACTTTAAGGGTCATTTAATTCCCTCGGCAAAGAGCCAGCTCATAAAATCGAGTTATTCTTCACTCTCTTCAGAACACCTTCTCTGGCTTACATTTCTGGAATTTCTCTGACAATTTCCTGGGCAGTAAATTCATGAACACATAGAGCACTGCAAACGTGAAAGTGGGTGAGAATCTATGTGTGAAAATCCCAAATGACCCAAAACATTGTTTGTAGCCAGAGGAACAAATTCAAGAGGACTTGCCACCATCCAGACATCAGATTTTGTTTAGTCAAACCTGACATAAAATAATCAAAGGTTTTTATTTGAATAAAACATTTTACTTTATGATCTTTGTTAATATTGCCTTGGATAACTTTTGTGTTCTTTTTTATATTTTTGATATATTGTGGAAAGGGGAAGAACATGTGCAAATAGAGATTTTTTTTTCTTGGAGGAAAATATGGAAATCTATGGATAATCATTTTCCAGGGCCACAGCAGTGTTTCACAGATTTTATGCAATTCTTCTCAACATTAGAATCACTTGGGAATGTTTAGCAATATATTCATACTCAGCTCTATACAGACTCAGTTCTTACTAGGTATGAGACATTATGCTAAACTTCAAAGATAGAGGAATAAGACCTATATATTCTTTTCAGAACATCATATTCTAGGTCAGAGGACATAAAATTGGCACCAGTTTGGTCTGAATATATCCATTATGTTAGCCAATACAGAGTTAGACTCCCAAATTTTAAATTAGTGGCAAATTCATTTCACATTAAGCTATTGTATTCGGCCTTAAAAATCAGAATATATAACAACACTAAGCGCATGTTACACATGACAGCTATCAGCTGGGTAGTGCTGCTTTTTTAGAAGGTATGAACCCTCGCCTAATTTTACCTGATCTATACATTCATGCTGTTTGTAGGACCTTGTAAGCACTTGAGTCTGAGATGTGATCAAATTGATATAGAAAAAAATGTAGACCCATTGATACTTACATTGTATGAGAAAGTCTGAATAGAGGCATTTCTATGAAGCCATAGGATATGGTATGTGTGTGTGTGGGGGGTGGATATTTTGGAAGAATATTTCATTTTTTTCCTCCCCCCCTTTTTTTTAGAATTTATTTATTTATTTGATAGGCAGAGATCATTTCATTGGCAGAGAGAGGGGGAGGAAGCAGGGTCCCCACCGAGCAGAGAGCCCAATGTAGGACTTGATCCCAGGACCCTGGGATCATGACCTGAGCTGAAGGCAGAGGATTTAACCCACTGAGCCACCCAGGTGCCCAGGAGGAATATTTCTGGGAATATTTTATTGACATCTTATGTTAAGTTGTATTTGTTTGTAAGATTGATTTCCTGGTTGTCTAACAATGTTTTTTTTTTTAATTTTATTTATTTGACAGACAGAGATCACAAATAGGCAGAGAGGCAGGCAGAGAGAGAGGGGGAAGCAGGCTCCCTGCTGAGCAGAGAGCCCTATGTGGGGCTCGATCCCAAGACCCTGGGATCATGACCTGAACTGAAGGCAGAGGCATTAACCCACTGAGCCACTGTCTAACAGTGTTTTAAGGAAAAAAAAATCTCATAGTGAACTGTGAACTCTACCAAGCATAATTTAGGCACCTGCTCCTTTGTGCTGCCAATGTATAATTTCATTTATTGTCACCTGAGTATGTACGATGCACCATCCACTCATTTATACACTGGATTTTGAGGTCACCCTGGGGATTGGCTTCAGTGCCATTCCCTCTGCCTAAGTATCACTCCAGTTCTCTTCTCCGTGGTCTTACTCATGTAGGATCATTTTTTAAGTGGTGGTAATGATTTTACCTCTTGTTACTATCTCAGAAGTCTATGAATTTTTGCTAGGGGGCATTTCAATCTGAAATACCTACACAACTGAGAAGATTAGAGTCCTAACGTAAAATGCTCTTCATTACAACAAGCCAATATTTAGAAGCAGGTGCCCATCGAATTATGTCATATAGACTTGGATGTTCATCTTACTTTTGAGATAAGCCTTGACTGAGTGCTTGGAAAGCCTGAGAGATGAACTGAGGGAGAGAGAAAGGAAAGCAAAAGAGTAACTAGACTACATAGTGCTCTAGGATGCTCTGGGCTACCCTGGGGCAGGGGGACAAGACACATGTGACTGTGCAGCTGTGACCATGAGGAAAGGACCATGTGGGAAGAAGGAATTCACAACTTAGACTGGTACTTCACTTTCATCTGACCTTATTCTGCTGTACTTGGCATTTAACAAAAGCAATCATCTGCACATTTGAGAAATACAGTGGCAAGTAAAATGTTTGCTTGCCAATAAGCTCTATGTGTGTTTATGTCCTCAAAAAACCCAAGTAGTTAACTCTGAGGTTTCAATCCAGAAGAATCATTTAAATGACGTGATATCCATGACTACGGAATGGAATACTGATGCTTCCTATGAAAATAAAAGGCTCCAGGAAAATAAAGCCAAAGCATTTTCTTGCTTTCCTTTAATACCAATCAGATTAATGTAAGCAAAATAAATGAATAATGGAAATAATGAATTATACTGTTTAAATTTATTTCCATTAAAGAAAAATTCATTGCCTCAGAAACCTGAGTGCTCTAGATGGATTTTTCATATTGGTAAAAATCATTACATTATTATTTAATCCTTCACTTCATCATACCTGGTTGAAAAAAGCCATGTCCATAGTTAGTCCTGCTTCCCTTTTCTTTGTGATTTATAATTTCTCTGCAATTAGTCTATTTTATACCATCATTAAACACAAAAGAATTACAAAGAAAGGCAGTACTTAATTTCCTGCATAGGCAGGTGGTGTTGATTGCCAAAGATGAAAGGCCCCACAGGAATCAGCTTTAGACTTGAAATTTAATATCCCTATCAATTTATTAATTACCTTGAAAAAGTAGTATATTGCCTCCTAATTTCAAAATTGCAATTACAGAGGATAATTGATTTGCAATGGAACAACTGAGTTGAGAGCAGCTAAAATGCAAAAAGGGTAAGAATTTGTAGGCATATCCAGGGGAAAAAAAGTTTATACAGCACAAAAAGGTGAAAATTAATTCTAGGTCTCCACTGCTTAGAAAATTAAAGAAAAAATATGAGTTTACAACTTTCTTCATTGCAGTGTCTCCAAATAATGATAAACAAATGGAATTTTCAAATAAGACAGGGGGGATAAAACATCCTGAGATGCATTTCTTTCCACTGTCCCTAATCTACCCGATGATTAATTGGGATGTTTTAGTTTTCAGTCCTGAATTTCATTTTAAAAAGTAATTACTCTCTGGGTGCCTGGCTTACTCAATCAGTAGAGCATGGGGCTCTTGATGGTAGAGATATGAATTTGAACCCCATGTGGGGCATAGAATTTACTTTAAAAAAAAGAGAGAAGATCCTTTTAAAAAGAAAAGTAATTACCCTCTCCTTTGTTATGATAATTCCTGTGCCAGAGATACTGTAATTAAAACAAGAAAATGTCCTTGAAAAGTAAATGATCACCTAACCCCCCAAAACACACCCACATACACTCAGGATGAGGGGAGAAGAAAGGAAGAGAGAAAGAATTCATGGCAACTGCCTTATCTTGGATTAACTCCCCCAAACAAATCCTAGGACAAGGGCTTGTATATTTGGGAACTTGGAAACAGGGCCTGAGGTATAGATTTGTGCTGAGTGGATTTTCCAAATCAACATGTATGAGGAAGTGGGAGAAGTGGATTTGGACAAATGGAGAAGTTAAACTGTGATGTCCTGCCAACAGAGGCCTCAGCCAATTCCACAGAGGGCTCTGAATCTGAGATGGCCTTGCAGAGTTGTTCCAAACTAAGGAAGGGGTCTAGGCCTTTGTACTCCAATACAGACCTGTCCTTAGATGTTAACTCACCCTGGAAAAGTAGGGTGGCCTTGAGCCATGCAGCTCTTTCATTGAAAAGCAATTATCAGAGAGCCATCAACAAACAATACTTTCAAGACCTTTGACTTCAGGGTCTTTGATGTCATAGGAGGGCTGCAGCAGAGCACCTCAGCAGCCAGTGCAGCTTGCCTGAAGGTAGATTGTTTTGGAAAGTGATTACAAGGAAGAATATGGGGGTGTGGGGCCATGAAGAATAAAATGGAGAGGAGGCATTAGTTCATTATTGAGTGAGCTGGTCACAGATATGGACAACTGGGGCTCTTGCTGGGAACACTCCAAAGAATTTTGTGGAATACACAGAAACATCCATCTGAGACAGAAAATGGGAATTTTTATTGATTGGCTTCATTCCCCAGTGTGCAAGTGTTGCTCCAGGACTGCTAACTGTCTTACACTTCTAGATTTGTGCTTGTGCCAGATAACTGAACAGTATCCTGCAGGAATCCCACATAATGGTAGCTAAAACATGGCAGAAGGCAAGAGCCACGTGGTGTAATTGAGGTAAGGTGCTCTCAGGCTATACCTGATGATGGCTGGTCGCCAGAATAGGAACCAAAGCAAAAGGGTGGGTATCCAATAGAGAGTAAATCATAGTAGCTTTGCCTACAACCTTTGCTGAGGTGGTATCCAAGAGAGAGTAAATCATAGTAGCTTTGACTTATCTATTCTTAATAACTACCTGACACAGGATCTTCAGACTTTCTTGCTTATTTGGCAAACTCATAACTGGGAATCAATATTTATTGGCTTTATGTCCAGTTGCATTTTGCCACATATATTGCCACCAGGAATATTTGGACAAGTGTGATGAAAATCTCTAGAACTATGTTGGACTACAATTGAAGAGCTTTAGCCTTTTTTCTCTTTAGATCAAGACAAACATATCAAGCTTTTTATATTGCTTTTTATAATAATGAGTTTGGTAGTATGTTTTTCCTCATTTATTCAGCAGCCTCAAGGAAGTATGCAATACACATACATGAATTTTTCAAGTAATTTCTAGAATCCTAGAAAGGCAGATCATATTAGAGAACATCTAGTGAAATTCACCTTGTTTGCAGTAGAGTTAACTGAGGCCAAAACACAGTAAGTCACCTTGATGATAGCACACTGTTCATTAGTGACTGGACTGAGTAGAACCCAAGTTCATGACTGCAGTCTAGCACCCTTCCATCCAATACTTCATTTCCTCCCATACTACATGCTTCCCACCTTTTCACTCCTAACCATGACCAAGCACACTCCCTGGTTCTTACACTTTTTAAGCAGAATACACCGAGCATAGTCTATTATGTAAAATCTTAATTTTGTTGCAAGATGGTTGCAAGATGGTGAATTAAGTATAAGTTCCTCTTTTCTAGCTAAACCAAATCAGAGAAACCATGCTTGTTTTGTAGAAAGTAAATACAAAGCTTTGCTCAGAAACAGGAGTTTTTATCTGAAAGACAGGAGCTTTCATCTCTGAAAGAGCAGCATAGGTAGGGTTGGGATACCAAAGAAGACAGGGGTCAACAACGTGTAAGAGAGCTGAACATAGCTGGAAGTGTGGGAGTAACATCAGGGGAGGGTCAGATCGGGAGGCCATACAACAGAGAGTGGAGGAGGGCCAATGACACCATGAGTAGGCGATTAGTTGGGACACCAAAGCCAAAGAGGGTTGTTATGCCCAATGCCCACTCACTTAGTCCTGCTTCCCAATTGGTTGCAACAGAATTGTTGCCTCTAGGAAGCAGAAGTCAGGGCAGAGGGACAGGGCAGTGCCTTGGGCCAGAAGAAACCTGCCAGCAGGCAAAAAGAGAAAACAGAATAACTTGCCTGTTTTGCCCATAGCTCTAGGTTGAAAAATACTTTTTTTCTCTGGAGAATTTGTAACCCTGAAAATGCACTTATATATTTTTTGAAATTTAAATAATGTTACCTTTCTGGTTCAGACAAGGATTAAATCAGCTAAGGATTAAATGAAAACACGCTTAGAATGACAGTATCCTGGATACTTATAGAAGAAAACAATTGTATGGTGGGAATATTCTCCATTCATCATCCTTCAGGATTCTCCTCAGTTCAGTTCTGTTGGGTCCCCACAGTAAAATTACAGGACACTGTAGCAGAGACAACAGTGGTAGAGGAATAATCTAAGAAGCACAGACACTGGGATTGTTAGCTAGAGAGCACTAAAACAAAGGAGCACTAAAATTGCTTAAATGAAATGAAGAAGGAAATACAAATATCAGCAAGAAAAGATATCGTCAAGTAAGAAAAAGCAGGGGTACCTGGGTGGTGCAATTGAGCATCCATCTCTTGGTTTTGGCTCAGGCCATGATCTCATGGTCTTGAGATTGAGTCTTGCATTGGTCTCTGAGCTCAGCATGGAGTCTGCTTGAGAGTCTCTCCCTCTTTCCCTCTGCTTTTCCCACTTGTGCTCTCTCTCTCAAATAAATAAATAAAATCTTAAGAAGATAAGAAAGGGCAGATTTGAAAAATGACAGAATAAAAACATGAATGAAAAAAAGTTCTTGAAATTAAATATTCTGCTTTCCAAACAGCAGGTTAGATATAATTTAGAGAGAACTATGAAACTATGAAAGTGGTTTGAATGTACTTATAGGAAGTACTTACAATAAGAGATGAAGAAAATGTGTCTGAGAAGTTATAAGACAGAATAGGAAAATATCTCCTAACAGACATTCAACATTCCAGGAGGAAAAAATAGAGAAAGTGAAGAGGGAATATTTATGGCTGAAAAGTTTAAAAAATCGATGGAGGGTCTACAGACTTAGGGTGAAAAGGAAAAACATTTCAACAGAGGAGTGATGTTTAGACCAAGATGATGGAACCAGGAACAAGAATAATCCTATCTACAAGGGGCTCAGGGAAGATAACTATAACTCTACAATTCTGTGGTCAGCCTAATTTTTATTGCAGAATTAACACAGAATAAAGGTATTTTCCAAACAAAAATTGAAGGCATTTACAACCAGTAGCCTCAGTGAAAGAACTTTTGAAGGAATTTGAGGAAGAAAAACAATGGTCCACAATAGAAGGTCTGGGGTACAAAAAGATTCCTCCCACTGTAGATAATATAGCCAATAATATTGCAATAATTCTATATGGTGACAGATGGTAACTAGACTTAGCAAGGGGGTTACTTCATAATGTATAAAATATCAAATCACTATGATGTACAACGAAAACCAGTAGGATATTGTATGCCAGTTATACTTCAATTAGAACAAAAATCCTTTGAAATCAATAAATGGTTAAAAAAGAAAGTAATGATGCTTATTTGGGGCGATTATAATACAACTGAATTGCTTACAGTAATATTACATAAGTTACAGTGGAGTAGTATTGAATGTGCTTTAGTTTGTTTCCATATCTTATCTGAGAGAAAGAGGTGGATTTACTCTAGAATTCAAATATTCATGTGTGCTAGACATTCCCCATTTACCACTCAGCCCTCTCTCCATCATCCTGCTCTGTGCCTGGGAAGGGGACCCTTGTGGACTGCTCCATGAGCCCCCTTGCCCCTTAGATTTCAGTTGGTTTGGAGGTGATAGAAGAATGAAGTGGAGATATTTGTTTGCCTGGCTCCTGCCCAACGGGGTCACAGGTGGGCTGCATCCCTCTTCCAAAGACAGAGTCTGTTGGATGGGCCACTTTTAAAGCTCTTACAGTTGCATCTGCTTTTCTTGGGCTTGGAAACCACTCTTCCTCCCCTGCCCTTTGAAGCCTCCATGTGCTACCCTACTATACCTCAAGAAAAATCCTTTATTAAAATATTCTCATTTAAATGCTTAGTTCCTTGAAAGTACCCTGACTTAAATAGCATGCTAACAGTATATGGACAACTGCTGAGTAAATAAGAAAACAATGTATAACTTGTGAAAGAGTAGAGGTTGAAAAATAAAATTTTTAATAACCAAATCAATCAGAAAGAAGAAACAAAACAGATGAAAATATTTAAAAATATGGAAATATGGAAAGACAAAATGATAGCACTAAATTCAAATATACCAATAATCACAAAAATATAAGTGGACTAACCTTAACAATGAGAAGATACTGAATGTCATATTGGGTAGAAAAACAAATATATTTTATTTTTTTATTTGTAAG
This sequence comes from Taxidea taxus jeffersonii, assembly GCA_003697995.1. NCBI lineage: Eukaryota > Metazoa > Chordata > Mammalia > Carnivora > Mustelidae > Taxidea > Taxidea taxus. The sequence goes on from RCUC01080807.1 coordinate 19,203, forward strand.
ATATATTTTTATTTGTAAGATATATTCTTACAGGGCATACACCTATAACTTCTCAAAAAAAGTTTTGTTTTTATTTCTCAAAAATTTTTTAAGTGAAAGGATAAAAATAAGAAAGCTGGAATTGCTATATTAATAAAAGACAAACTAGAATTTTGGTTGAAAATATTAAGGATACAAAGGATTCAATAAGTAATGATAAGTAAAGGATCAAATATATGAAATATAAAAAACAATTCTGAACTTGAATTTATAATTACCTCAAAAGACCTAAACTGAAAATGAGTAGAGGGGCGTCTTGGGTGGCTCAGTTGGTTAAGCAGCTGACTCTAGTACAGGTTATGATCTCAGGGTCCTGAGATTAAGCCCTGAGTCAGGCTCCCAGCTCAGTGGGGAGCCTGCTGCTCCCTCTCCACTTGTGTTCTTTTCTCTCTTTCAAATAAATGAAAAAAATCTTTAAAAAAGAAAATGAATTGAAGCTAAGGAAAAACTGACAAATTTAACATGCCTCTTTCAGTAATTGATAGATTAGGTAAAGAAAAGTAATTACAATAGTATCAATGATGTGAACAATACAATTAGTGCATTTAATATAATGGGTGCATGTAGAATCATATATTCACTTGTTAAGAATACATATTTTATAGAACACCTCTGGGGTATTCATATGAAAATGGACTGTGTACCAAATCTTAAAAAACTCTCAGCAAATTTCAAAGTCTTGATGTTAGAAAGAGCACATTCTGAAATCAAAATTGATTAAGTTGGAAATAAATTATAAACATATAACATGTTAATTATAACATATAAACATATAACTTTGGGGGGCATTGAAGAAACCTGGTACTTGCCTTGATACCCATATCCTGGGTTTTGCTAACTGCATCTGTGGTGATAACACAGTCCTCTGTTCCCTGTACCATCTGGATCTTTCATTTTAGGAAAGTCTGCAATGTCACTATTCATAAAAGTGCAGGTAAAATAAGATTTACATCCTGTCCTAAACAGCTATAATACCTGGAAAAATATATTAAAATAAAACAACAACCACTTTCAGGCATTGGAAAGCAACTAATGCAGGCTTGTAATGCTGGAAACTCAGGGGTACACAGGGTGAACCACAGATTCACCCAGGCTTGCATCCTGAGGACATACTTCCAGGCCATGATTCAGGGAAAATGAGCCCAAGAAGGAAACAGTGGTCTTCCTGGTAGAAGCAACAGAGAAAAGTTCAAAGTACTAAGGTGACTGAGATTTGGGGGTCAGATTGACTGAGGTTGGACCACAGAGAAGGAGCTGCAAAATATGAGTAAAAACTCATCTTAGGTCCTTGGAGGTCTTGTGGCTACTTGAGAATATGGGAGAAAGCACCTGCTGGGAGGCCAAGAAGTAAGTGAAAGTTCTGGAGAGCATACATTTCTGGGAAGACATTAGAAGTCAAACTTAGAGTGGAGAAATTTGGAGGGACGAATATCTCAACCTTCAGAAAACCCAGAAGACCATATCTTTTGAGAAAGGATAACACACTAGGCATAAGGCTATACCTTAGGAATAAACACAGAACTAAATTAATAAAAATCTTTTAAATTTGAGTATAGTTGATACAATGTTACATTAGTTTCAGGTGTACAACTTAGTGATTTGACAAATTTATGCATCATGCTATGTTCACCACCAGTGTAGCTACCATTTGTCCCATTACATTACTATTATGATATCATTGACAATATTCTTTATCCTGTGCTTTTTATTCCTGTGACTTATTCATTCCATAACTGGAGGCCTGTATCTCTCATTTCCCTTCACCCTTTTTTGACCATTCCCTCATCCCCTCCCCTCTGGCAATCATTAGTTTGTGTTCTGTATTTATAGTTCTCATTCTGTTTTTTGTTTGTTTATTCCTTCTTTTTAAGATTCCATTTATAAGTAGAATCATATGGGATTTGTCTTCTCAGTCTGACTTATTTCATTTAAGTATAATATCCTGATCATAAAGTTATTCACTGGGCTGGAGAAAAGAGCAGAAGAACTCAGTGAGACCTTCAACACAAAATGACATTTGAAGTATCTTAGCCTGACAGAATATAGATAATCTACCAGCAATTTATCTACCTGTCAGAACAAAATCCAGACTCTTTAGAAGGGAATAGTATAATCCCCAGGTTTTATAATGTTAATCTACAATGTCCAGCATTCTGTTACTAGATACTTAGATACTTATATAAGCAGGAAAATGAGCTCATAATTAAAAGATAATCCTATCAGTAAAAGGACACCAAAAATGATGTAGATTTTTGAAATAATAGATGAGGCTCTAATATAATTATTATTACTATGTTAAAGAAAAAAAGATTAAAAAAATGGACCAAAAATGGATGAAAGAGGAGTATCTCAACAAAAATTTAGAATTTATATATAAATCAAATGAGCATTACAGAACTAAAAATATAATATCCTAGGTGAGAGCTCACTCAATAGGCTTAACAGCAGACTAGATGCAGCAGAAGATAACATCAGTAAATAGGAAGGCAGGCTTATTGAATATATCTAAAAGGAAGCAAAAAGAGAAAGCAAACAAACAAAAAAACCGGACAGAGTATGCCAAAAATACAGTGGGGTATGATCTAAAGGTGTAACGTATGTGTAATTGGAGTCCTAGAAGAAGAGGCAGGAGAAACGGAGGAGAAGAAAATTTGAAGAAATAATTGTTGGAAATTTTCTAAAATCTCATTAAAAGTACAGAGAAACACAAAGTCCTGAAAATAGAACAACGGAGTAAGCAGCAAGTTTCTAGTGTAGTTTTTCATGTGACAAATGCTTAATGTCCCTTGAATTAGTGTTCTGCGGTGCACCCATAGGAAGGAGCTCAGACATGGGAATATCTGTTCCAAAACGTTCTCTGTGAATCCCCCGACCAAAAGGATTTTATGTTGAATTATTCCTATAAGCCAAGGAAGCTCCTGCCAGAGTGACACAAGCCCTGTATATGCTTTCTCTTTTGTCTAATCCTATGGCTCTGCATTACCATTTAAATGTGAATGACCCCTAAGTGTATCTCCCTAATTGGATTTCCTTCAGTGATTAATAGAATTATTTCCAACTGGGTAAAATACTTTCATTTGGATGCTGAAGAATGATCCATAATTAGCATGTCCAAAGCATCATTAATGACAGTTCAACTCTGAAACTTCCCATATTAGTAAACTGGGGCAGTTATTCAAAACAAAAATCTAGAAACTACTCTTGATTTCTTCCTTTTCTTCATCTCCTACATTCATTCCATTAGGATTTTTGGTTAAGTTCTACATAATCTTCAAATTCATTCATTTCTATCTATTTCCACCACTAGCCCATAGTCCCTACCACTATCATCTTTGCCTAGACTACTAAAATATCTTCTTTGTTGGCCTTGGCCTTCCTGCGTTCACTCTTGTTTCCCCATCACCGTAGTATTTTGCAAATATAGCAGTATGAGTGATGTTTTTGGAATTTAAAAAAATCAGATCATTCCACTGTTTAGTTTAAATTTTCTACAGACAATTAAAGATTTAAATTTTTATTATACTTGGGATAAGTTTCCTTATCCCTCTGAGACCCTGTGTCATCAGGCACCTGATTTTTCTTCAGCCTCATCTCTCATCCTTCTTCCTTTGTCATTATAATGACTCCAGCTACAGCTTTTTTTCTGTTCCTTGGAACAATTGAGCTGCCAGGCTGTCCCTGATGGCTGGCTCCTGGCTGTTTTTTAGACCCCGGTTCAAGTATGGAGACTCACAGATGCCTTTGTTTAACAGTCTCTCTCTTTCACAACACTGTTTTATGTTTATTTATGCATTTACTTGTTTATTGCCTTCCTTCCTCATTAGTAAGTTTCATGAGGCAGGAGATGTTTTTCTTCCCAGGGACTAGAATTGTGCCTACATGTAGTATGTGCTTAATTATCCATGGAACAAGTGAAGAGACATACAGAAATGTTGATGTCCAGAGCAGTCTTATTTTCAAAGTTCCATACTAGAGACATTGAGCACGCATGTACTAGTTTGGTCTCAGGTACATTCCACACTTGATCTTTCCTCTGTATTGCAAGGAATACATTTCCATGCTTTGTCATGTTTTGGCTTCCCAGCAGTTTAATCAACAGGGGATCCAGGAGAAATTTGGTTTTGAGAGGAGCTAAGAGGTCGGAATGTTTTGTCCCCAGTCTCCCTGTTTCAAGTGGCATCTTGAACTACACTACCCTGTGGCTCTAGCTGTGGAGTCTGGAACAATGGGGTCTGAGCTCCCCCTGGGAAGCCCCTCATGTTGTTTTATCTCTTGCCACCGATACACCCCCAGATCCTGTCTGGGCTCTATGAACACCATTTCCTCAAGTCCTTCAGTCTTGAGCTGGTACAGTTTCTTGCTGTTCACTGGTTCCCTGGGTCTCCTGTTTGTCTCTTCCCCTATGTAACCAGTTCCCAGGACTAAATATTCTTGTTTGCAATACCTGCAGTAGTTTCTCTTTTTTTGAGTGGACTTATACTGATCCAAGCACATATTTCCAAAATGCTGTCATTGCTAAGAACACTTTGGTGCTTCTCTTATACAATAGTTATCATATCACGTTTTATGAACCATCAAAAACAACAGTCTGATTAGTTTGATTCACTCAAACTAATACTTAAACTTATACAAGCTATAAGTTAATACTAAACTTATACAAGCCTATAAGTCACTTTTACTATTACCAAATACCTGAATGATATTTAAATTTTTAAAAACCCACTATTTCCACATGTACTAAAGTTTCTGGATGGAATTATAAAAGGGATATTTAAATTTTTTGAGAAATGGCTATATTGTTGGCATAACCATATCCTTCTAAACATATCTATATATCTTGTGTCCCTTTCTCTCATTCTTTCTCTCTCTTTGCCCCTTCTTTCTTTCTTAGGTCAATGATAGTATTTTATAGTTACAGCAACTCACTTTTGCCCTTACAGATCCAAAATAATATGGCTTATGGTTAGATATTAGCATATGTTTGATAATTTTAAAAGTTGATTTGTCAGCTCTAGACAGAAATGAAGAGAGATAGGAAATTTCAATAGCATTCTGTAATCTATATGTTTGTTGTATTTTTATATTGTCCCTTGGATGTCAGTTTGATGATTTAGTTTCATTCCAAAAGTTGTTTATATGGAATTCATTCTGTGCAAGATATTCTACCTTCTCATTTAGCAAGCACAAACTTGAGAACTTTTACATATTTAAGAGAACTGAAAATAAATCCTAAATTTATAAATAAATTTATATTGATTCTCTGATCAAAAAAAAAAAAAAGCCAAGATCTTAAGCAAATGACTAAAATGAGTGTCATTTGAATTTCAAAATATGAACTGATTGTGTTCAAAGCAGCATTGGCGCCTGCATCTCCAGATGAGCCTTCTCCAGGAAGGTGTGCACTTCACAACAGGCTTGTCAAGGCCCACAGACAGTGAAAGTTCCACTGTAACTCTTGTGGGAAAAACACAAATTTACATGCAATATAATTCTTATAATTGAAGTCTGGTGTGAGTAATGTAATATTTAACTTGCCTTTACAAAAGAAACTGTCAGATCAAAATTTGATATAGTAGTGTTTGTGACTTCTAAAAAAAGGTAAAACAAACAATTGTTAATTTGGTTTAGTACCTGTCACCCACTGTGTGGTATAAACAAACCGAAAAGCATTCTTACACTTCAGAGCTAAACGGTGCTACTTTTATGGAGGCAATCTCTGAATCTCAATATGAAATATATTTTTTCAAGTTCTGTCATATGGGAGAGCTTTATAAAGCCTTTACTAAATCTTGTTTTGTAGTACATATATCAATGAAATTTAATGTTTAAATTGCATAATAAAATATATTTGCTTATTTATTTGTCTTTTACATCAAATTGACCAATATAACAAGAGCTGTGTGTGCATCAGAATCTCTTTTCTAGAGGTATCTGGGTGGTGCAGGTGGTTAAGCATCTGCCTTGGGCTCAGATTGTAATCCCAGGGTCCTTGGACCTGGGATTAACTGGGGCATTGGACTCCCAGTTAAGCGGGGAGTCTGCTGCTCCTTCCTCTACCTTTCCCCCTGCTTGTGCTCTCTCTCCCAAATGAATGAGTAAAATCTTAAACAAATAATCTCTTTTCTGGTGTTTCTTCCTTCTGAATCTTCCATAAAGCTAGTCAGAGTCAACACCACTGATAAAATGCTGGGAGAGAGAAAAAGTGGACTTAATCCT
>RCUC01080808.1:0-10740 GCA_003697995.1 Taxidea taxus jeffersonii
TTCCTTCAATTTTAGGTTATTTTTATTGGGTATAGAATTCTAGGTTTGAATTTACTTTCTTTCAGCATGTTCATTCCACCTTTCTTTTGCCTTTTACCTTCCACTGCTCCTGTGAAGTCAGTCACCCCATTGCAGAGAGTTGGCTGCTTTAAAATTCTGTTTTTACTCTGGGTTTCCTTCAGTTTTCCTATGATGTATCTGGGTGTGGATTAATTTTTTTCTGCTTTTAGGATTCATTCAGCTTTTAAAGATTGATTGATTTTGAGAGCAAGAGTGTATATGTGGGGCCAGGGGAACAGAAGGAGAGGAGAGAGAATACCAAGCAGACTTCCCACTGAGTGAAGAGCCTGATGTGAAATTCAATCCCAGAACACCGAGATCATGACCTGGAGAAGAAATCAAGAGCTGGCCAGTTAACTGAGCCACCCAGACACCCATGTTTAGCTATTCTTTTTTTTTTTTTTAAGATTTTTTTTTTAAATTTATTTATTTGTTAGAGAGAGAGAGAGTGAGCACAGGCAGACAGAGAGGCAAGCAGAGGCAGGCAGAGGCAGAGGGAGAAGCAGGCTCCCTGCCAAGCAAGGAGCCCGATGTGGGACTCGATCCCAGGACGCTGGGATCATGACCCGAGCCGAAGGCAGCTGCTTAACCAACTGAGCCACCCAGGCATCCCATGTTTAGCTATTCTTAAATACTGTTTTTTACTCATCCACTTCTGAAACTCCCAAGTGTTTATTAGACGGTTTTCACTGTAACCTCTGTATCTCTTTAGTCTCCATTTTCTAACTTGCCTCGCCAAGCTGTCTTCTTGATATTTTGACAAATTTTATAGTTCATTAGTCTCCTTTCGGCTGTATCTAGTCTGCTGTTAAACAGGTCAATTGAATTATTTATTTTTTCAGTTCTAGAATTTTTATGGGTTTCTTTTTCAAGTCTACTATGTCAATTTTTTAAGTTTTTGGTTCCCTGATAAAATTTCCAAGCCTGGCTATTCTTTGATGCTACTGAACATAATTGTTTTATGATCTGAGTTTGCTCCAATTCAGATAATCCAATTATCTGAAGTTTTTTGTAGTTTTGTTTCTGTTGCCTGTTGTTTCTGCTGGTTTTCACTCATGGACTCTTTGTTTTCTTGTGTCTGGTTATCTTTATATGTTGAACCATATTTTTGAAAAATTACATGTGAAAGGGGTGCCTAGGTGGCTTAGTGGGTTAAGCCTCTGCCTTAAGCTCAGGTAATGGTCTCAGGGTACTGGGATTGAGCCCTGCATCAGGTTCTCTGCTCAGTGGGGAGCCTGCTTCCCCCTCTCCCTTTGCCTGCCTCTCTGCTTACCTGTGATTTCTCTCTCTCTGTCAAATAAATAATCTTTTTTAAAAATTACATACAGGAATAATACAAGTCTAAGTAGGATATGATGCTATCTTCCTCCAGGGCTTTTTATTTTTCTGATAAGTAACTGTAGACCTTACTAGTCAAGGACCACTGTAATACAGGTTCAAGGCCTCAATTCCTCTTGACCACCAAAATGACAAAAAGAATCTGGACCAAGAACCTGGCAAGGACTTTTTTACTTACAGTTCATCTTTGAGGGTGAACTCCAGGGTTCTAGATTCAAGTGGATGCGGATTTTTTAGAGTGCCTACCTTGGTGGGCCCTAGACTTTGTGTTAACCCTACAAACCCACCAAAAGTGTAGCTCAGTTTCAATACAAAACTATTAACTACATGACTGGCAAGTGCCCTGAAGCCAAATTTGTGCCTTTATGTGCTACATTTCCAAGGGACAAGCAAGTGGTTCAGGGAAGAGGAACAAGAGATAAGAGGTCTGGACTAGAATATTAGAGAGATTCAGGGGATTTTTAGGAAGTAGAATCTAATTAATTCAGTGATTATTTAACGGAGGGGATGAAGGAGGAAGCAGTCAAGAATGACCCTGTTTTCTGCTTTGAACGACTGAGTACAGGTGTCAATACCAGAGGAGATTTATAGGGGAAGATGATGAGGTTCCATTTTGGATGTTTTGAATTTGAGATGCCTTTGAATCATCTAAGTGGTGTTGTCTTTGAAGCAGCTGGACATAGAGGGCTACAGGAGGGCTTGGACTGGAGTTAGCCTGTTGATGACAACTGAAGCCTGGGAAGTAGAGGTGATTTCACTCAGGGAAAGCATATTAAGTGTGAGGTAACAACCTAGACTTGAACCTGAAGAATGCAAACATATTAGGGACACGTAGGAGAGTAAACTGAAGACAGACAGCTAGAGCAAGAGAAGAAAACAAGAATGTGATGTCATCAAAGCCAAGAGAAAAGAATGGTCAGTAGTGTCAAAGGCTTCCTAGAGGGGCACCCAGTTGGCTCAGTAAGTAAAGCATTGAACACTTGAGCTCGATATCATGAGTTCAAGGCCCCCATGGGGGGTAGAGTTTAGTAAAAAACAAAAACAAAAAAACCTCCCTAGAGATCCAGCAAGGTAAGGAATGATCCACTGAGATTAGTGACCTGAAGGTCATTTGTAACCTTGCAAAGCAGTTCAGGTAGAGTGGAGGGGCAGAAACCAGACTACAGTGGACTGAGGATGATTGGGCAGTGAAAAATGCAGAAAATGATGCAACATGGATTAATAATCTCAAAATCAGTATGTTGAGCAAAAGAAGCCTACTCCAGAGTACATACTATAGGCGTGCATTTGGATGAAATTCCTAAGCAGGCCAAACTAATTTATGCTGACAGCAATAGGTCAGAGCTTACCTGGGACCAGGGGTGGGGAAGGGGGATTGACTACAGAGGGGCACAGGGCAACTTTTGGGTCTGATGGAAATGTTCTATAGTTTTAATGGGGTTATTACACAGATGTATGCACTTGTCATTATTCATTGACCTGCACATTTTAAATGGGTATATTTATTATATATAGATTATCCCTCACTACAGCCTATTTCATGTTTTAAAATGTAGAAAATGAGGGGTGCCTAGCTGGCTCAGTCGAGAAACATGTGACTCTTTATCTTGGGGTTGTTGAGTTCAAGCCCCATGTTGAGTGAAGAGATTACTTAAATAAAAAAACTTTAAAACGTGAAAATGTAGAAAATGAGTATAATTCATTAAATAACTCAATTTGTGAGAGGTAGTAGCTGTAAAGGCATTTGTGTAAAAATTTGAGTGTTTTTATTTTTAAGATTTAGTATTTATTTTGGGAGAGAGTTAGGGAAGAGGCAGAGAGACAGAATCCTTAAACAGACTCCCTGCTGAGCATGGAACCCAGTGTGGGGGCTCCATCTCGTGATTCATGAGGTTGTGACCTGAGCTGAGTCAGACACTTAACCAATTGAGCCACCCAGGCGTCTTTATCTTTTTATATAAAAGATTTATTCCAGAGCGGCGCCTGGGTGGCTTGGTGGATTAAGCGTCTGCCTTCAGCTCAGATCATGATCCTGGAGCCCCAGGACTGAGCCCAGAGTTGGGTGCTGTGCTCAACAGAGAGTCTGCTGCTCCTTCTCCCTCTGCCCCTCCTCATTCATTCTCTCCCTCTCTCAAATAAATAAATAAAATCTTTTTTAAAAAGGGAGGGGGAAGGATTTATTCCAGAGAGAACACAGTAGGGAGAGGCAGAAAGTGAAGGAGAGAGAAACTCAGACTCTCTCTGCTCTGAACATGAGGGACCGAGGCGCCCTGTGATTGAGTGTTTTTAGATGGAAGAGCCTTGAGCCTGTTTAAATGCTACTATAATTCAGCAAGAGGAAGTAGTTGAAATCAAAGGAGAGAGGGTAAAAGAGACAGCAAATGAAGGAATGTGATAAAGCATGTGCCACATCAAAAACTATAGCAGGGGCGCCTCGGTAGCTCAGTTGGTTGGGCATCCGACTTCTGGTTTCAGCTCAGGCGCCTGTCAGCCTCCACTAGGTGTGAAGCCTGCTTGAGAGTCTCTCTCTCCCTCCTCCCCTCTCCCCTCTTGCTCACATGTGTTCTCTAAAATGGATTAAAAAAACAAAACAAAACAAAACTATAGTAAGTTAACACAGTGCCAAAACCTCAGTTTTCAGAACTTCCCAGTATAGAAAGTTTATCTTTTTTTTTTAAGATTTTTTTTTTCTTAATTTGACAGACAGAAATCACAAGCAGGCAGAGAGGCAGGCAGAGAGAGAGGAGGAAGCTGGCTCCGGGCTGAGCAGAGAGCCCGATACGGGGCTCGATCCCAGGACCCTGGGATCACCACCTGAGCCGAAGGCAGAGGCTTTAACCCACTGAGCCACCCAGGTGCCCCGAAAGTTTATCTTTAATAGTTTATGTTCCCAAATCATTTCCTTCTATTTCTTTTTTTTAATTTTTTTTCTTTCTTTTACCAAGACCTCGAGAGAAGGAATACAAGCAGGGGGAGTGGGAGAGGGAGAAGCAGGCTTCCTGCTGAGCAGGGAGCCTGATGTGGGGCTCGATCCCAGGGCCACCCAGGTGCCCCAATCATTTCCTTGTATTTCTAAAACTGAGTTCAGCTAATTCTTTTTGGTAAGTCCATTCATAAGAGGCACAGGTTTGAATATATATGAATAAAAATGGTTTGGGCAAATTTAAACTATAAAAACAAAACAAAAAAACCTGTCTGTAATCCAGAAGACTGATGGCAATAGGGTTTAATGGTTCATGATAAAAGAATGAGTAAGATAAATAAGTGAGGTAAAATGATTAAAATATTAAGATTTTCTTTTTTTTTTTTAAGATTTTATTTACTTGACAGACAGAGATCACAAGTAGACAGAGAGGCAGGCAGAGAGAGAGGAGGAAGCAGGCTCCCCGCTGAGCAGAGAGCCCGATGTGGGGCTGGATCCCAGGACCCTGGGATCATGACCTGAGCCAGAGGCAGAGGCTTTAACCCACTGAGCCACCCAGGCGCCCGTAAGATTTTCTTTTTGTCTGACATTCATTATTTACTGTATTTATGTATTTATTACAACCACCTTGTTGGCATTCCCATTTTATAGAAGAGTAAATAAGCTCATGTCAACTAACCTGCCCAAGATAACATAGCTGGAAAATTATAAAAGTGGATTAAAACCTAGGTCTCTAGGGCACCTGGGTGGCTCAGTGGGTTAAAGCCTCTGCCTTCGGCTCAGGTCATGATCCCAGAGTCCTGGGATCAAGCCCCAAATCGGGCTCTCTGCTCAGCGGGGAGCCTGCTTCCTCCTCTGTCTCTGCCTGCCTCTCTGCCTACTTGTGATCTCTGTCAAATAAATAAAATCTTTAAATAAATAAAAATTAAATAAAACCTAGGTCTCGGGGCGCCTGGGTGGCTCAGGGGGTTAAAGCCTCTGCCTTCGGCTCAGGTCATGATACCGGGGTCCTGGGATCGAGCCCCGTATCAGGCTCTCTGCTCAGCAGGGAGCCTGCTTCCCTCTCTCTCTCTGCCTGCCTCTCTGCCTACCTGTGATGGATCTCTGTCAAATAAATAAATGAAATCTTTAAAAAAAATAAAAATTTAAAAAAGAAAAAGGAAATCAAAGCATCAACTTACTCTAATTCTCTTGCTTTCTTCATTTTACCAAAGTAAAACATCTTCAGATAATATACTCATGCCCATGAAATAAAGCAAGGGAAAAAATGTTAAGTACTTCTATCTTTTTGATCCATTAATTGAATAAATGTTTGTTTGATCTCTTAATACTGTTTTCATGTTAATCTTGTACCGTGTTTTGAACTGCTTTATGAATAGATCCGTTCAGATTGTACGCCTCCGTATGAATAGTACTCACCGAGCCATGTATTCAAAATACTGAATAATGCTATGTGTAAGTTCACTGTGGAAGGCACTTTGGAGACCACAGTGATGAATGAAACATGGTACTTACTCTTTAGCAGCCTGTAGTCCAGGGAAAAAGAAGTTTTAAGACATGCCTACGAGAAACTGACAAGGACCACGAAGTGGGCTGCTGATTCACAGAAAGAGTAATTTCTGTTTGAGGATGTTAGAAGCAAAGAGAAAACTGAGGAGAATAGTTTAATAGTTCAACCAAAAGATTGTAAGTGCTTGAACGAGAAGAGAAGCAATGAGGACTGGCGGGGGAAAGGATAGTAGAACACTGCAGAAGCAGAAATTGCTGATTAGATATGGAGAGGAAGGAGACAGGAATACAGAATGAAGTCAGCGTTTACTTGGTCAGCCAAGGGCATGGTGGAGCTTTTCATGCTGACAGATAATTCAAGAGGAAGAGCAATTTCACAGATTAGAAGGCAGAAGTCACTACGCTCATTCCGCCTCCCTCTCTGTAGACTTCCTCCCTGTGGCCTGAGTTGAGTGGTGGCCATCTTCCTATACTGACAAGGGTCGATTCTGTCACCCTCTGGAGGTAATAGTCCCCAAATGGTGCTAGCCCCTGGAGGCTTCACAACTTGTTGACTATAATTCAGCCCACATTTTTCTATACCCCTTCATTAACTCTCTGCAGTAACCCTATCTGTTACTCCTTTCTGTCGGGACCCTAAATATATCGTATTTGTGTATTTTTAAATAAACCATATGTATGTATGTACGTATGTACGTATATAATTGTATGCTCGTATATAGGAAATATCTGGAAGGATACACACCAAACTGTTAGCAACAGTTTCTACCTGGTAATGGGAATGCAACAGGGTAGGGACAAGGGATAAGAAAAAAGACACCTTTTATTTTATATTCTGTACCATTTGAGTTACTTAAAACAATAAGTTTGTATACTTTTAAAATAAAAATAATAGTTTTAAAAGTAGATCAGAAGTATCAATCAGCCTAATACAAGAAGTTCAGTAAATTCACTGAAAGGATGAAATCTCCCTAAGAAACAGTCAAGAAAATTACAGAGAAAAACCCTAAACTTAAACAAAAATTTAATGATAAATACATAGAAAGATGATCAAATTCTTGTATGATGGCAGCATCCAAGGACTCTCCATTCTCATGGCTCCCAGCCCTTCCCTCCAGGCTGCTGGGGTAACTTGAGACCCACTAAGCCAGCGGACTCCTCCACTGAGCGCTCACCCTTGCCATGAAATTCCTGATGAAGGGCCACATGTTCTCGAATGCTGCGTAGGAGGCAGAGATAGGTGGCAGCTTGGAAATGAAGCTCATGTTGGGCTCTGCACAGCTTCTCACTGGTAACCTAGAAAGTAGCAAGGTCACAGACTTTATTAGCAGCCCAGCCAAAATACATGGCCACAAAGATTTCATAAGTATTCTCTAGAATGAAAGTAAACTGCAAAGAGAAAATATAAACATGTGTATGTGTATACTAATTATATATGTAGAGACACCCTGTAGTTGACTGAGAAAGCTTACCTCCAATTAACTGAAGAGGAATTTTACAAGGAGTATCACTGAAGAGTTTGAGCATCCTCAGATTTTAATACCGAAAAAAAAGTTATTTCAACTCCCTTGTCTTGCAAATGTTTTACAAATGAGGAAACTAAAGCCCAGAGAGGCTTCAATGGTTGGCTACTGGCAGAGACGGGGAACTATAATCATTAATGTCACCTAAGGAATAAATGAAAATCTGCTTTTTATATTTGACTTTGATTAATGTGGTATAGGTCTTTCTATCAATGAAAAGTAAAACCATTTGTCTGGAAATAATAGCTTTGTCCTCAACAGTAACAAAATGAAGGTTTTATATATAAAAGTAATATGCATATATTCATATTACTTATACTTTCTATATACTTATCCATCTGCAAAATCCAGATTCTGATGTAAGTAGCTGGAAACTATATCCTTTCAGAAGTGCCCAATGACTCCAAACCTTGTTTTCTCTTCATCATACTTAATCTCGATTTAGTACACTGTCCTTTACTTGACTAGTTTTGTGTTTTGAGGTTGTGAGCAGAGGGCAGGAAAGGTGAAACAGATGTATGCATGGCTTCAAGTGACTTGAGGAGCCCCGTGTATATCTAACTGCAGATTAATCTCTGGGCACCAGTGCGTATGCAAACTCCTTTCTTTCACATTTCTTCATTTGAATATATAGGGCTAGAGTCTGAAAATTAGGAAGTGTGATTTAAGATCTGAAGAGCCCACACAAAGATGTGCAGATCACATATGTGAAAATGTCACTCAGACTGCTCAAAAAAAGAATTCATCTTTAATCATTTAACTTCTTATAATTACAAATTTATGAGCAGCCAACACCAGTGTCAAAAATCAATAAATGGGGGACGCCTGGGTGGCTCAGTTGGTTAAGCGGCTGCCTTCGGCTCAGGTCATGATCCCAGAGTCCTGGGATCGAGTCCCACATGGGGCTCCTTGCTCAGCAGGGAGCCTGCTTCTCCCTCTGCCTCTGCCTGCCACTTTGTCTGCCTGTGCTCGCTCCTGCTCTCTCTCTGACAAATAAATAAATAAAAATTCTTTAAAAAAAAAAAAAATCAATAAATGGTAATATCCATGCCTATTATATAAGCTCAACTGATAGGATTTGAAACAGCAATTCTGCACTACTGTAGGAGAATACGGATTTTGATTCAGCTGAGCTTGAATTAGAGTGAGGAGAGAAGGGTCAACAATACAGACAGAAAGTGGGGTGCCTGGGTGGCTCAGTCGGTTGAGTGTCTGCCTTCAGCTCGGGTCATGATCCCAGGGTCCTCGGATTGAGTCTTGTATCAGGTTCCCTGCTCTATGGGAAGCTTTCTTCTCTCTCTCAAAAATAAATTTTTAAAAATCTTAAAAAAAAGTATACACAGTAAATGACTAAAAAGAGACCAAAAAAGATCAAATGAAAAAGAAAACTCTGGGCGCCTACGTGGCTCAGTCGGTTAAGCATCCGACTTTTGGTTTCAGCTTAGGTCACGATCTCAGAGTCCTGGGACAGAGTGCTGCTCTGCGCAGAGGCCGCTTGAGATCTCTCTCCCTCTCCCTCTCCTGCTCGTCCCATCTCACTTGCTCGCAAATAAATAAATCTTAAAAAAAAAAAAGAGTAAAGAAAACTATATTTTCTCTAAGGAGAAAGCAGAGGTTCCTCCCTAAATGAACCCCTTCAGTTTAAGATAAAGAAAATGGGCTTAGATGGTTACTGACTGAGTTAGCTCTGAGCCAGCAGAGACAGAAAGCATTCCCCATAGCCTCATATGCATTCCACAGAATGGTTTCTGGAATTTGTAGCATGAATTTCAAATGTATTTCCAAGGAATTTGAGAGCCATTACCAAGCCTCTCTCAAAGGCACTAAATAAGTGTTGCCTCCAGAAAGTACAACTATAATGTCACCTTAAAAATCTTAGAATGATGGTGCCTGGGTGGCTCAGTCAGTTAAGCATCCACTTCAGCTCAGGTCATGATCCCCAGGTCCTGGAATCAAGTCCTGCATCCAGCTCCCTACTCAGGGAGGAGTCTGCTTCTCCCTCTCCTTCTGCCCCACAACCCTACCCTTGACTTTCCTCCTGAAATCCCACTACTTCTTCATAGGAGGACCTCCTATTGTTTATTCTCTTAAGTGCTTTGCCGTAAGGTTCCTCAGTTGGACTGCAAGCTTAGTCTTAAAAGACAGGATTCATGTGCATCTTATTCATAATTTTAGCCAGGTTCCTAAAGTCCCTACCATTTTGGCCTTTTAAAATTTTTTGAATTGTAGAGGTGACTGGGTGGCTCAGTCAGCTAGGCATTAGACTCTCGGTTTTTCAGCTCAGGTCATGGTATCAGGGTCCTGAGATCAGCCTGGTGGCAGCTCCACACTTAGCGTGGAGTCTGCTTGAGATTCTTGCTCTCTCCCTCTTTCTCTGCCACTAGCCTACTCTCTCTCTCTAATAAATATATTTTTTCAAGATTTTATTTATTTATTTATTTGACAGAGAGAGATCACAAGTAGGCGGAAGCAGGCAGAGAGAGAAAAGGAAACAGGCTCCCCGCTGAGCAGAGAGCCCACGTGGGGCTCGATCCCAGTACCCTGGGATCATGACCCAAGCGGTAACCCACTGAGCCACCCAGGTGCCCCTCTCTCTAATAAATTTTAAGAAAAAGGAAAATTTTGAATTTTAGCCCCATGTTGGGCATAGAGTTTACTCATATAAATATATACATATTTTAAATTTTTGAATTTTAGTTCTAAAATATTGCAATCTAACTTCCATGGCTCAAAGATAGAGCAAGATGCTGGTTCTCCTTTTTCCCACATTGTTCAAAAGACAGTAAGCTTCCTACCCTACAGCCCAAAGTGATTCTCCAACATATATTTCAAAGATTCCTTTCAACTTCCTTCGAAGCCTGATCCGTAACTCCACAGACAACAATTAAATGGAATAACCCTATCTGTGAACGGACGTTCTAGCTGTTCCTATGCATGTCCTCTCACAGGTCAGTGTCCCTGAGCCTCAGTTGTCCCACTTGAAAAATAAAACCGCTTCCACCTGCTCTTGCCTAAGGGGAATAAGGAGTGTGGGCTTCACAAAGGAATTTCCCAAGGATGGCTTCCCATATGTTCAAATTTATCTGCTATGTAAGGAAAAAATGTATCTGGACAGATAACCACGTTAATGTTGGGACAGCACAATCTCATGACAGGTTTCTAGTTCAGCTCTACAGGGCACCATTTCCTTAAATGGGGTATGAGATACAACACAGTGTCTGCCAAGTTCTTAATATTTCTCATCTTATTACTGTTCTCTTTTCTGCATCAAAAACTGGTTTTCAGAATAACTACTAAAGGATGGGCGGGCAGAATGGTGGATAAACGCTGTAGCTAGTAACCCTACGCTCTCCAACTACATCTCTTCTTTTCCCCCATCTCCTCGAC
>RCUC01080819.1:0-13786 GCA_003697995.1 Taxidea taxus jeffersonii
GCGGAATAATGAGCTATGCATAAATGATGGGAGGACATTTGGCAATCCATTTGAAAAAATAATAATTAGAGCCCATTTTACCATAGAGAAATATAAATTTTACATGAATTAATACCATAAATGTATAAAAAACATAAATACTGAAAAAATGCAGAATATTTTTCTTAACCTTAGGATATTAGATGCTTTCTCAAACAAGGTATAAAACCAAGCCATAACAAAGGAAAGAAATACTAAATTTGATTACTTCAAAATTTTAAAATTTTTGTTGACCACAAACAGTCCATGAACTTAGGTAAAGATAAGTAATTAGACTGGGAGGAATATATTAGCATATATAATAATAAAGGATTCGAATCTATATGTAAATAACTTTTACGAATTAGAGTTATGAATTTGTTGTGCGTTAGGAAAAAGTGGAGAAGGAAGACAAAGAATGAAAGTGGGCAGTCGACAGGAAAGGAAACACACATAGCTGAGAAACCTGTGAAAAGATAATCACGTCACCACTAAGCAGACACTGAAATATGACATCCATTTCTCCCCCAACATAGTAGAATAAAAAAAATGCACTCATACTAAGTGCTGTCAAAGACTTTGCTACACACGAAACAGTGTTATTTCAGGAAATGGATGCAATACCCCTTCTACAGCGCAGATATCCTGGAGTTTTGAAACACATGTATAAAAGGTGTGTTTATAAGAGTGCTATCATGTGCTACATTGAGAACAGTATTATTTCACTGAACGGACGTGATAGCCATTTGGTAATGCATGTAGAAAGCAGCTAAGAAAATGCTACAGAGAATCATGCACTGTTGTTAAAAATCTAAACTTCAGGGGCACCTGGGTGGCTCAGTGGGTTAAAGCCTCTGCCTTCGGCTCAGGTCATGATCTCAGGGTCCTGGGACCCAGCCCCACATCGGGCTCTCTGCTCAGCGGGGAGCCTGCTTCCTCCTCTCTCTCTGCCTGCCTCTCTGCCTACTTGTGATCTCTGTCTGTCAAATAAATAAATAAATAAATCTTTTAAAAAAAAAAGTCTAAACGTCATGTATTGTTAGTTAAGTATGGCGATCTTTGGTTGGCAAAACATTGGCTGGCAAAACACTACTCTTGACTCAGCAATTCCACAGATGCAATATTTACAGAAGTCCTTGTTCATGTTCAGAGGGTGACACATATAAGCTTGAAACTGTTTTTAATAGCCAGTCAGCAAAAACAGCCTAAATGCCCATCAAAACACTATGCTACAGGGGCACCTGGGTGGCTCAGTTGGTTACGCATTTTCCTTCAACTCAGGTCATGATCCCAGGGTCCTGGGATCGAACCCCATGTCGGGCTCCCTACTCAGTCGGGATTCTGCTTCTCCCTCTCCCTCAGCCCCTCCACCCACTTGTGCACTCTTTCACTCTCTCTCTCTCTCTCTCTCTCAAATAAATAAATAAGATCTTTAAAGAAAAAAAAAAAACTGTGCTATACCCATGCTGTACAGTATTATGCAACAAATTCAGTTCATCTCTAGTTACTCACCGAAAATGATCTCTAGAATATATTAAGTGAACAAATAAAGTTGCAAAGCTATACAGATAATGTGATAGCATTTATATTAAATACACATGAAAATTGTGCATGTATGTATTTATGTGGAAAATAGTCTGGAAAAATACATGCCAAATTGAGAGCAGTGCCTGCCTTTAGGGAGATGAATAGGATGAGGGATGGCCACGTGACTCTTGTAGAGTTTGAATTCTTTACAGTGGAAATGCGTCTATATCTTACTTTCATAGTTGAAAAGCACTATTTTTTTAAAGATTTTATTTATTTATTTATTTGACAGAGAGAGAGAGAGAGAGCACAAGCAGGGGGAGGGGCAAAGGCGGGAGGGAGAAGCTGGCAGCCTGATTCCAGGCTCCATCCCAGGACTCCAGGATCATGACCTGAGCCGAAGGCAGACGCTTCACCGGGTTAGCTACCCAGGCACCCCTAAAAAGCATTATTTAAAATAAAAGTAAATTAAGATACTATCAATGGAAGAAAAGTGTGAGATATTGAGACTAATATGTAGGCATACTAATAGACACCCAGGCAAGCACACACATCCATTTATAGCAATAGATTTATGAGAAAGTCTAAAAACTGTATTTCATATAGACTCTTGAAGCAAAGGGCTCATATGGCAAGGGAGATTCTATTATTCTAGATCTTGAAATGCTAAGCTGTCCTTAGTAAAACCTTGCAATGGGGAGTAATGAGGGAAGATGAGCAAGGTGAGAAGGAAGGGTACAGAGGAAGTGGAAATATACTCGAGGTCTTAATTTAAGAGGTTAGGGAAGGGCAAAGATAGAAATGTTGTGTCTCCGTGGGGAAATATGTTGGTATCATGTTTTTTTTTTCAAAATGTGAGGGAAATATGTATATTATTCAGAGTAAAATAACACTAGAACTTTTAGGTTAGCAAGGGGGGAAAATGAAACTAATAGCAACTTGAAATATTGAATTGTAGAGAGATAGAACAATGTAACATAAGCGATCTAAACTAAGATAGAAGAATAAAAAGGATAAGACTGTGGTCCAAGGCCCATCCGAGATTGTCAGATTGTGTTAGATAATAACACCCAGTGGTAAGCTGTTTATTAAAAAAAAAAAAGTGATAAAGGGAAAATGAATGAGTGGATAAGTAAAGATACCTGAATAATGCAAATATAAAGAAAACAGGCATGGAGGAATCAAAACAGAGTGAAATTTAAGATTAAAAGCCTGAAACAAAGACATTAGATAATAAAATTATAAATTATATATATAATTATATACCATATATAATTATAAATTACAGTTTATATAAAATTGTTATATATAATTATAGATAAAATAAATTATAAGCCTTGAATAAAAATTTATTCATAAAATTGTATGCACCAAATACCACAGCAGTTACTACACAAAGCAGAACCCTAAATACCAGGTGAATGTAGTAAAACATATACTATCTACTGTTAAAGAAATACTTCAAAACACAAAGACATAGATGCTTTTAGAAATAGGCACCTTCAAAAAAAAAAAGAATAGGCATCTTTGATAGACAAATAATAAGTAGGTAGGTTATAAAGAAACAAATAATATAATCAATAATCCTGATGTAATAGCTATATACAAAAGCCTGCATCATTTCAGTAAGGCATATCCATTATTTTCATATGCCTACACAACACTTGAAAAAATCAATTACACTTTAGACACAGAGTAAACCTTAATGAAATAAAAAGTGTGGATTTTATAGGCTGATTCTCTGATAATAAGTTAATAAAATAAAAATAAATTATAAAATGTTATCAAACATATTGTTAATTGGATAATTGTTAATTAGAAAATATATTCCTAGACAATCCTTGGATCAAAGAGGATTACAAATCTGGCATTACAAACTATGAAGCTGTGCAAAGAAATAGACTTTAGACCAAAATGTATGTGGAGCGACACAAGCAGAATTTATATATGGGACATAGAGAAAATAGAAATTGAATATCTTTAAATGTTTTTAGTATTAGAAAATAAAGAAAAATAATTAAGTGACTTTTTAAAAAAAGATTATTTTGATAGAAAGAGGAGGAGGGGCAGAGAGAAAGGGAGATAACCTCGAACAGGGGTTTGAACCTGTTCAAAGGGGGAAACCTCAAACAGGTTTCCCACTGAGCATGGAGCCCAACACAGGGTTCGATCCCAGGACCCTGAGATCATGACCTGAGCCGAAACCAAGAATCAGACACTTAACCTACTGAGCCACCCAGGTGCCCCAATAATAAAGTGACTTAATCCTCATTTTAAGAAATTAAGAAAAGGTCGGGGTGCCTGGGTGACTCAGTTGGTTAAGCTCCTGCCTTTGCCTTTAGTCATGATCTCAGGGTCCTGGGATCAGGCCGGAGACAGTCTCCCTGCTCAATGGGGAGTCTGCTTCTCCCTCTGCCCCTCCCTCAACTCATGCACACTCACTTTCTCTTTCTTTCTACCTCAGATGAATAAAACCTTAAAAAAAAAATTAGGAAAAGGACAAGATAAACCTAAGGAAAATACCAAGTGGAAATAGCTGAAAATAAAAGCTGAGATTAATAAGAAGATTCCTATATGTGTGTATGTGTTAGTATGTATTTTTCCAAGATTGCTAATTTTTAAATTACCAATAAAATAGTTAAACTTTCTCCTTTAACAAAATAAAGAGGGCAGCTGAACTATATTAGAATGAGGAAAAAACATAGTCACAAATACAAGAGAGAAAAAAATAAAAGTTTATAATAAATAAACATCAAGTCTGTAGAAACAAATTTGAAGTCACTATTGCCTAGCCAAAAACAGACCAAAAAAATGAAGTGTATAGCAGAAGACACTGGAAAGATGATTAAAGATCTACCATTGAAAAAGTCCCCAGGAACAGTTGGGCCTACAACTGAGCTTTATCTGACCTTTAAAAAGCATGGAATACCAATTTTATCTGAATCATTTCAGACTATATGAAAGATGAAACCACCATAACTATAATACAAAAATCAAGTAAAGACAGTACACATATGAAAACTATAGACAAATAGCATGCATGAGTTTGGATTCATACAATTTTAAATAAAATATTTGCCAACAGAATCAAGAAATTTCTTTAAAAATACACTATCACCAAAAGAAGTAATTCCAGGGTGCTTCAATATCAAGAAGTATGCCAACAAAATGCAGAAGAAGCACTTCAACAAATTAAAGTAGAAAAACCATATGGTCAAGACAAAAAGACATTGGAAATGCACTTGGAAAGCTCAATACCTGTTCCCAATAAAAATTCTAAGTAAACTGGAGAAGATGAAAACAAATTACACATAACAGAGAATATGTAACAATTTTTTGAAAAGCAAATATTTTGGCAAACAATAAAAAAACAAATCATTTCAATTAATATCTGAAAATTAACAATAACACTTGATATCACCATTATTATACTACATTGTACTGGAAGTGCCAGTAAATGCACTGAGACACAAAAATGAAATGGCAGCTATCAATTTTGGAAAAGTAGAGCTACAAGTATCACTTTTACTCATTTTAAAATGTATATACTTAGAAATCATTTCTAATTTTTAGTAAAAAGTAATAAAAATGGTAATCTTGCTCACTTGAAGGTAAATATAATATAAATTAATAGTTCATGCCTTCTTGCAGTAAGCACCTTACTACTTACTTACTTACTTACTACTAGCAAGAGTGGAAGTAGAAAATGCATCCCTTTTATAGTCAGGAATAAAACTGTAATGTATTTTGGAATAAATTTTAAAAGAAATACTCTGGGGAAAAAAAAATTCTGAACCCCGTGATAAAAGTCACACACCAAAATATTAGAATTAGACAAAATTTTTCAAACATGGTTTTGGAAGAATAGATGCCAACAAAGAAAAAATTTAAGAAAAGCATGAAAAAGAAGAAAAGTCAGGGGAACTTGTTTCACCAGATATCAGAACATACACTAAAGGTGCTGTACTTAAAAATCAATATGGTCTTTGTATAGGAATAGACAGACTGGGGGAATAGGATACGAGATTCAGAAATAGATCTTAGTACATATGAAAATATGTAATGAAGTCAGTATTTTAATTCTATAGAAAACAGGTGGATTATTTGAATGATGGTGCTTATACTACTAGCTATCTAGCTATCTATAAGCTATACTACTAGCTAACTACACAGAAAATAGTTATAATTGGTTATCACACACCATATAAATAAAGTCTAGATAGCTTAAAGATTTGTAAATATAAAGGAAGTTACAGATATCACAAAATAATGCAGACTACCACATGTGTAATCAAATGAAGAAAACCAAAAGCCGATAAAGGAAAAGTGAACATATTTGATTCTATAAATAATGAAAAAACTTGTGTAGTTAAAAAAGATACCATTAGCACAGGCAATAGATAAACAATAGATTCAGGGGAAAAAGTATTGGAGACACAAGGGATAAGTATCTGTAATACACAAAGAGCTCTTACAAATTGTCAAGCAGGGAACTTCTGAGACACTAGATAATTGACTAAATATATAGGAAAGAAGTTGATAGAAGTGCAAAACCAAATGGTCAACAAACATTTCAAAAGATAACTGAAATTGACTAGATACTTCATGGTAATTACAATTTAGGTAGCAAGTAGTTATATTTTAATCCAATTATAGCAATAATTAAGGAGGGAAATAATACTTATTTACTGTAATGAATACCATGGAGAGAGTACTCTCATGTATATGAAGTGTTACACTTTTGGTAAGCCAGCCAGCATTATGTATTAAAATTACAAATATGTACTCTTTTTCAGCCAGGAATCCTATTCCCAGGACTCTGCCACAGACGTTAAGGTATTAGCCCACAAGAGAAAAACAGTACAGAAGAGGGAACAAAAGTAGATGAAAGACTTCTATGAGTTTTTTAGGGGCGCCTGGGTGGCTCAGTCCGTTAAGCATCTGCCTTCAGCTCAGGTCATGCTCCCGGGGTCCTGGGATGGAGTCCTGCACTGGGCTCCTTGCTCAGTGGGGAGGCTGCTTCTCCCTCTTCTCCCCGCTTGTGCTCTCTCTTGCAATCTCTGTCTCTCTCTCTCTCTCTCAAATAAATAAATAAAATCCTTTAAAAAAAAGATGTCTGTAAGTTTTTACACAAGTAAAGCAAGTCAAGGAATATGAGCTGAATGAATGAAGTAGAGGAAGCTACAGCTGAAGTGTTGGCCCTAGGCCAGCAGCAAAGGAAAGTAACTCTCCCTGCAGAATCCTTTCCTTGGTACCACTTAGAGACCCCTAGACGGGGGAGAGAAAAGTGTTGTATCGGTAGCTGGAGTAGCCAGACCTCCAGATTCACCTCCCTTGTCATCACTCACATGCATGCACAAAGCAATAAAGTGTTGATCCTGAGCAGAAATTGAGCAAGAAAGGTTCTGTGCTCAGAGATACCAGTATAGCCAAAAGCTAGAGCAGTAGTAGGACTGAGAAGAAGGAGTTAAGTGAAAGTCTACATGCTCCACCGTAGAGAACCCCCACTCCACCTGCACTTCTTCTGACCAGCTCCAGAATAGCAACGTGGCAGAGGTATATCACCCTGCTCCCACCCCAGGAGGAGGACTGGAGGATTCATCCCAGAAGTTACTGAACAGCTTCCAGTTCCTGACCCTTGGAGCTGTCCCCAATGGGAAGGTCAGTTCATCATCCTCATTGAGCCCAACCAGGGACAGGAGCTTCTAATCAGCTTTTAGAAATACATTCTCATATGTTTATGGACAGTCAAGGATGACCAGCCATTTCAGGATAAATTCAAAAATGAAGGAGGCCAGGGGCACCTGGGTGGCTCAGTGGGTTAAAACCTCTGCCTTCGGCTAGGGTCCTTATCCCTGCGTCCTGGGATCGAGCCCCGCATCGGGCTCTCTGCTCATCAGGGAGCCTACTTCCCTTCCTCTCTCTGCCTGCCTCTCTGCCTACCTGTGATCTCTGTCTGTCAAATAAATAAATAAAATCTTTAAATAAAATAAAAGAGGCCAAACCAAGAATTAATGGGAAAAGGGGATCTAGAAGTCATAAGATGAACTCAGTAAGGAAAAGAAAACTGAAAATAAAAACATAGAGAAAATACTAAACCCATCAGTAAAGAAATTGTTACTATGAGAATAGAGTAAATGTTACTAAGAGAATAGAGGAATTTAGGAATTCTTGGACATTAAATTATGGTAACCAAAATAAAAGATTCAGTGGAAGGGTGGGAAAGTTAAATATAGATAATATATAGAAAGTTGAGAAAAATTGATGAAATATTAGAGCCCTTAAATAAGAAAATTAAAGGAACAATGCAGGAGTAGGAACATAGGAATATGAGAAAGAGATCACAGAGAAAATGCAAGAAGGCAATTATGGAACAAATAAGGTAATCCCCAAGCAAGGGAAAGTAAAAGCATCCAGATTGAAAGGCCCAATGAGTACCTAGCCCCATGATTAAAGAAACACCCACATCAGATGTATCATGAAATTTTAGAACACTCGGAGAGAAAAGTTCCTCAAAGGTAGGCATCTCCAAGGGATAAGAGGGCAATTACAGGTCACAAAATGGGAACAACAAACTAAATGGCCTCAGATTTCTCACAAGCACCACTGTTGAGCTAACAGTATAATGATGTGTTCAACCTGCGATGACCAACCAAACATAAATCATGCATGAGGGTAGACTAAAGACAATTTCCAGCTTACAGGGACTCACACACAAAATAGCCAGTATCATGTTTCTTAAAGCTACCCCAGGATAGTGGCAGTGGGGAAGTGTGGGATTTGGCTAACAGAAGATCTGACACAGGAAAGCAGCAGAGAGAAGACTCAGAATGATGGTGACGGACAGTCCCACAAATAAACAAAATAAAATGTTGTGAAAAAAATAATAATGTGCGGCAGGATTTGTTACCCACTCCCCCAGACAGGGCTCTGTCTAGGGAGAAAAGAAAAGAACTTTAAGAAAAAGGAAACTTCATATTACAAAATATGGAAAAGATTATTGATGGGCAATTTGGAGATTACAGGATAAATACAGGTTTTCAGAATAAAATGGGATTTTTTGAAATTACTTTTAAGAAAATAAGGCATTTTTATGAAAGGTCACCATCTTGAAATAGTATTATGAAATAGTATGTTACAAATAGCACACTATTTGGTTAACTGTGCAGTCAATGGTCCTGATCATACTGTTGTTATGGATTTAAATAGCAGTTGCAAGGATAAGAAGTGTTAGAAGGATAAGAAGGGGAGGCAGAAGGTGAGGATATGTAATAGGAGAGCTTAGTTATTTGCCATATGTGAAGTCAATAGAGGATGTCTAAAATTGATAAATCAAGAAATAACCATAACACATGCTACCAAAGCATTTTTGAGAGGTGGCGCTTTTTAATATACACTGCCTTAATTTGAATCCTGGTTCTGTAATTTGCTTGCTGTGTGAACTTAAGGAAGTTTCTTAATAACTCTGAAGTACAGTTTCCCCATCAGTAATACTGGATAATAAGAATTAAATGACTTAACGTTGGTATATTTTTCTTATTTTTAAAAAATGTATTTATCTTATAACTGGAAGTTTGTACCTTTTGATCAGAGATCACTACCCATTTCTCCTACCATCCACTCCTCACTTTTGGCAACTATCAATCTGTTCTTTCTTTTTTTTTTTTTAAGATTTTTATTTATTTATTTGACAGAGATCACAGGTAGGCAGAGAGGCAGGCGGGGGATGGGGGGAAGCAGGCTCCCTGCTGAGCAGAGAGCCTGATGCAGGGCTCAATCCCGGACCCTGGGATCATGACCTGAGCTGAAGGCAGAGGCTTTAACCCACTGAGCCACCCAGGCACACCTGTTCTTTGTTTCTATGAGTTTGCTTGCTTTGTTTCTTTTTAAGATTCCATACACGAGTGAGATAATTCAGTATTTGTCTTTCTCTGTCTGACTTACTTCATTTAGTAGAATAACCTCAAGGTCCATGCAAGTTCCTTCTTTTTATGACTGAATAATATTCGTGTGTGTGTGTGTGTGTGTGTGTTTCCTCATCCTTTCATCCGTCAATGGACATTTAACATTGTTTCCATGTCTTGGCTACTGTGAATAATGCTGTAGTGAACAGAAAAGTATAGATATCTATTGAAGATGATGATTTCATTTCCTTTTAATATATACCCAAAAGTGGAATTCCTAGATCATATAGTAGTCCAGTTTTTAATTTTTTCAGGAACCCCCATTCTGCTCCCCATGGTGGCTGCATCAGTTTATACTTCCACCAACCATGCACAAGGATTCCCTTTTCTCTGTATCCTCACAGTCACTTCTGATTTCTTGTCTTCTTGGTACTAGTCATGCTAGCCAGTGGGAGGTGATATTTCATTGAGGTTTTCATTTGCATTTCCCTGATGATGAGTGATGTTGAGCACTTTTTCATGTGTCTGTTGGCTATCTGGATGTCTTCTTGGAAAAATGTCTAGTTCATTTCTCCACCCATTTTTAAATCAGATTGTTTCTTTGCTATTGATATATGAGTTCTCTATCTATTTTGGATGTTGCCTCCTTATCAGCTATGTGGTTTGCAAATTTGTTCTCTCTTTCAGTAGGCTGGCTTTTCATTTTGTAGATGGCTTCCTTTGCTGTGTATATATTTCTAGAATAGTGTCTGATATGGAGTAAGCACTCTATAAGGCATGACTCTGATGATTATTCTGAAAGCTGAAGCCAAATACCAGAGGAACCTAGTAATAGAATATAGGCCCCAGAGGTGGAGAAGGATAGGATAAGATACTTTTAATTTTTTGCTTTAATTATAAGCTATTTATTAATATTTGACTTTTAAATTTTTATGCATCTTATGTGGATAAAATATAATTAATTGATATGAAATTAACTGTCAGTTACAGAGTAAGAGGAAAGCAATGAGAATGGGGCTATGATAAGTGTAATAACTATTTGAGTGAAAATCAGAACAAAGAAAAATTAATCAATCCAGGAAAGGCAGGGAAGTGAAAAAAAAAATCAACACAGACCTCCCCAATAAAGAGAGAAATTTGAATAAGCCTATGTAGGAAAAAAGAGTAAAAAGGCAAATAAATGACATTAGGAATTAGAAAATGGTGTGAACTAAAGGAGAGCTTTATACAAGTAAAATTGAATGCATAATGATCTAAAGAAGATAAAAAGAAGAAAATCATCTCAAGAGGAGTTGGGAAATTTCAACTACCCAGTGACCCAGAAAGTAGCTGGGAGGGCGAAGATCTTTCTCTAAACAATGTGTCAGAGTTTCACAAGGGTGTACTTACTACCCTATCTCTGACACAGATGACTTTTGACATTTCAGCTGGAAAGTTTCCCAGCTCATTCTGAGAGGGTGGGGTAACTCAAGTACTGACCTTGGGCAAGAAGAGTCCACATGAACACAAAGCCAAAGTCTCTAACTCATGAAACACATGGGGAAAAAAAAAAATCTAAATACTTTTGAACATTGACAAATAACTTCCTTTTAAACATTGACAAATAACAAAAGGCAAATAAAGCCTTGCCTTTTATTCCAAGTCAGTCCTTGGTGTGAAGCTATTCTTGTGAACAACAAAGCTGTCACCAAAACAAGGGGGGCCTGATTTCACTGCCAACCACAAAGACCACTGGACTCCAAGGACCCTCCCCATGCCCACCCCCATGCTCTGGGCTCTGTGGTCTGGGAGGAAGAAGGGGTGTGACCTTCTCATATAGATGTTTGGTGGACTGAAGTCCCTTGGGAAGTTTGAGCTGTGTGGAGGAGCAGGACTTAGAACATTATGTCTTTAGCTGGCTTTCAATGCTGTGTTTGCTGCTATTACCAGAAAGGTTTTTTCTCCACTTCTCCCTATGCCCACTTTCTTCAAGTAGCGCTTACAGTAATGACAACAATTACATTCTTGGAAAGGCATATTTATAGCATCATGAACACATAGGTAAAATATGTGCATTTCTATATCCCTGGGAGGAGGGTAATGAAGACTAAACCAGCCTCCTTCTTCGTAATCAACAGAGCTTTCTGTCACATGTTCCAAAAGTTATGGAATGAACTAGAAGCAAAGCCAAACAAAATGGTTTGATGTTTTGCTCCCTCAAACAATCACCATAAAACTTCTAGAGACTTTTGTGTCATTTTCTCTGTTGTTTGTATCAAATTCTGTGGGCCCCCTATTTTCAGATACACATTTGGCTTCTTTCCAAATGTACAATTTTTTTTCTTTCAAATTTAAACACTTTTAAATGAAGAACCTACCCTCTTCTGTAGATCATAAGGCACTTTTGGAAAAAAGTAAGAAATAGTTCAAGAGTGTATTTTGGTTATGCTCAGTATTAAAGGAGGTCTTGTAATTCTGATGCACGAAGGAGCTCTCCTCCTTCCCTCCTGCAGTGCAGTCCTTATAAAGGTCAACATATTATTTGAAAAATCCAGTAATATATTAAAAAATTTATAATGAATTGTTACCAAACAAAGCTTATTCCAGTAGTACAAAGGTCTGACTTTAATGAATCCATTAATGTAATCATCTAATTTAAAAAGTAAAGAAAAAATTCATATGATCATCTCAGTGGCTGCCAAAAATTATACTTCATTACCTGAAGAGAGGAAAAAAAAGTCTTAGGAAGCTAGAAGATACTTGATAATAGTTGTCTGTTAGATCCTATAGCAAGTATTATGTTCATTATTGAAAGTAAAAACATTTAAATTAAAATCATAAAACACACAAATACATTTTTTATCTATTTCTATTTAATTTTTACCAGTCAACCCAGTAAGAAAAGTGAATATGTGGCATATGTATAAGAAAGGAAGACACATGATTACTACTATATCTGAATAATATTATCTAGGAAGTCCGGGGCATTACCTGAGAAACTTTACAAACAGAAAATTCTCTAATGTGAATATAAAAGTACAAAAAATCTCCATCATTTCTGCACCCAAATGGCTAATTAGAAAATTATTGCAGGAACTGGATTAATATTAACAACAAACACAAGCATTAAATACCTAGGAATAAGTCCATTTGAGAGCTCTATAAATCATATTTGAGGCAAACTGTAAAATTGTATTAGTACGAGATATATAATATGCAAGAATGCAGTGTCCATGGATGGGACGACCCAACAATGTAAAAGTAACAATATTAATTCCCCAAATTGATGGGAATTACATCAAATCTTATTGGGCTATTTAATGTACTTTGGCAAGAACTAGAAGGAAATTTTGGAAAAAGAAAGTATGAAGGAGGTCTTGCCTATTAATTTCAAAATAAGTTTAAAAAGCTGTAACTAAAGCAGTATGTTACTGGCTCAAAAGTGGAAAAACAGGGGCACCTGGGTGGCTCAGTGGGTTAAAGCCTCTGCCTTCGGTTCAGGTCATGGTCCCACGGTCTTGGGATGGAGCCCTGCGTCGGGCTCTCTGCTCAGCAAGGAGCCTGCTTCCCTTCCTCTCTCTCTGCCTGACTCTGCCTACCTGTGATCTCTGTCAAATAAATAAGTAAAATCTTAAAAAAAAAAATGGAAAAACAAATGAAAGAAACAAAATGATATTTCCAGAAATAATGTTTAAATGGAAGTTCTGTTTATGATAGAGATATTTTAAATCAATAGAGAAAAAGATATTCATCAATGTATTTCCAAAAAAATTAGTTTGTAGCTCCAACTCATAGCACAAGTGAAAATAAACTTTAAATGGGTTGAAGTATTAAATATAAAAAATATGGAGAGTGGTTTTATAAATTTTTTAAAGATTTTTTTAATTTATTTGACAGAGAGAGAGATCACAAGTAGGCAGGCGGGGGCGGGGGGGCTCCCAGTTGAGCAGAGAGCCCGATGCGGGGCTCCACCCCAGGTCCCTGAGATCATGACCTGAGCGGAAGGCAGAGGCTTAACCCACTGAGCCACCCAGGTGCCCCGGTTTTATAAATTTTTGATAATAAGGTGTTTCTAAGCAAAACACAAGAAACCTAGATGCCAAAAAGGAAATAAATAATATATTTATATGCAAATATATTTATATATTTCATATATTTAATAAATAATATATTTAATCACAAAATATAATAGTATATTTAAATGCAAAATCAAACCAACTAACCAAACAAAAGCCCTATTACAAAAGACAGCATAGAATTAAGAGACAAAAAATAGGAAAGACCAAAAAAAAAATCCTTATATTAAAGAGGCCCTACAAATCAGTAAGGATAAATAATCAAAAACTTGGAGAAAGGAA
>RCUC01080836.1:0-13496 GCA_003697995.1 Taxidea taxus jeffersonii
GGGGGGGGGGGAGAAGCAGACCTCCCACTGAGCAGGGAGCCCCTCAAGGGACTCGTTCTCAGGACCCCGGGATCATGACCTGCGCCAAAGGCAGAAGCTTAGCCGACTGAGCCACCCAGGTGTCCCAGCAAGTACAACTTTGTCTTCTCACTCATTCACATTTGGCTTGAGGCACGTTCAGGTAAGGCCAGTTTTAACCTGGAGTTTTGTTTCTGAAGTTGTGTTTTGCAGTCAGGATTTGCTTCTTGAGTGAGTTTTGGGTCTAGGAAAGTTCTGTGGTGCCCACTCTCTGTGGCCCATAGGATTCTAAAATGTGTGGCAGGGGAGGCTAGCAGTCTCTTTAACAAGAAGTCGAGTTCCAGTCAATGTGACCTGCCGGGAGCACGTTTGAGTACTGGGTGCCGTGTGTGGTCTGAAGAGGGAACTGCCCAGGAGAGCCAGGCAGAAAGGCCAACCAGGAGCTGTTAAGAGGTGGCAATGAGTGAGGGCTGGGGAGAGGCAGAGATGTGGTATGGGATACAATTTCATCAGTCCTAGTATTTACTTGCATTCATTTATTCAGCCAGTGGCTCTTGAAGACCTACAGTCCCCCAAGTCCTGTCCTGGGCCCTAGGGATGCCATCATTTCCCTCATTTTCTCTCCAAGACCCTCAGGACATTCTGAAACTCTTTCTCAAAGGGATTCTTCCCATTTCTGAACACAGGATACGCTAGAGCTGGGGTAAGTGAATCCTGTATTGCTCCATGAGGAGCCAAATGTGTGAATACAGTTCTGTTAACAAGCTTATATAGGAACACATGGTTAACCTTCATTTTCTTGTCTTCAGAATGGGCTAACAGTACTGCCTGACCCCGTGGTCACTGCCGAGTGCCCGCAGGGTCATAGCCAAGGTGACATGAAGCAGTGCGTGTGAGATGCCTGGCAAGGGGTCCACCTCTGACGACAGGTAGCTTTTTTCCCTGCAGGCCAGGCACTAACGCACAGTCTGGAAACCTGTGTGAAAGACTGAAGGGCATCTGGGAGAGGAGTCTCTGGACGGCGGTGTGGAAACTGGGAGTGCAGGGCTGGAGCAGTAAGTAGGAGAGCTTGTTCAGCCTCACTGGGTTTTGCTGCATCTGCTGCTGAAGCAGACGGCCTCGGTGCCAGCTCTGGTGAACCAGGCGGGAGCTGAGGTGGCCTCTTGGGGAAGCTGTTCTCTGGGAAGGGAAGTGGCATTGTGGTTGAAAAGTGCACCTCGTTGCTGATCACCCCGATCCCTCCCTAACCCTGTGTTTAATGGTCACCTTGCTCAAATGCTCTGAGCCTGCTTCGGAACCAATAGGAGATGTTGAAGCAAATGAAATAATAGATGTAAAGCCCTTAACACGTAGGGTTAGTGCTATATTACTTCTTGTTGGCATTTATTTCTGAAAACTGAAATCTTTATGTTGGGTTTCTATAGAGTTGCCCCAGTGAGGGTTGTGTGGAATTTCTGACTTGAATACCGCTGACACCGTAAATTCATCTCCCACTCCTTTGCTTTTCCACCAAAGCGAAACAGAAACACCAAAAAAATTTGGTAGAAATTTCAGTATGGCAGAGGGATTTGGGATTCATGAAGTTGAGTTAGAGTTTGGCCTGTGTTGATTTTTTTTTTAAAGATTTTATTTATTTATTTGCCAGAGAGAGAGAGAACAAGCAGGGAGAGAAGCATGTTCTCCACTGAGCAAGAAGTCTGACTCAGGGCTTGAACCTAGGTCCCTGGGATCATGACCTGAGCTGAAGGCAGATGCTGAACCAACTGAGCCACCCAGGCGTGCCATGGCCCATATTGATTTTATCTGTAAACTGTGTAGAACTGTTTCTTGTATCCAATAGACACACCCTATCAAAGCCAATTAATGATAGAGTCGTAACAGATGAAAAATACAGTACATAGAAAGAGATTACGGAGGACACCAGGGAGCTCACATATTAAGATTTCATTTTTATGCAGAAAAGCACACACCTCTTTTGGTTCACCCAGGCAAAGATGCACTAGTAAAGGAGTCTTCTCTTTGAATTCTTGTCATCCCTTGCTTGAGGCTTACGCCGTCTACTGGGAGAACCGCAGAGCAGAAAGTGCCTGGGCTTGACCTGACTTCTCACTTGGTTCCCCTTCTCATGCTTCATTCTCCTCGTCTGTGAGATGGGGAAGTGCTAGCATGGAGAGCTGTGGGCATAAAAAAGGAATGCAGATAATAAATGACAATTTCCTCGTACAGGGCGAGGCATGGACAGAAAGGTAATCGCTGTTACTGTCCTGGACCTGCAACAGGGGGGAGAATGGTCGGTTCTCCTTACTGCAAGCAGAGCATCAGACCGGTCATTTCACTTTTTCTGGTGGCAGCTCTGTCTCCGGCCTGGGCATTCCCGCTCTGCACCTAGCCACCTGCTCTGGGGCTCGAAAGTCTCATGGGTTTATGCTGCTGGGGTTGCTGTTGAGCCTGCCAGACCGATTGCACGTGGTGGACTGTGTGCTCTGGAGCTTGCTGCGAATCTGGGGCTATGCACAGTTTCTCTGGACCGAAGAGCCGGCAGCCCCAGAGACCGGGATCCCACTGGAGCAGTCTGGGTCCTGAGGGCTCTGGTGTTGCTGGTGCCCAAGTGGTTCTGAGGGGAAGGTCGTGCCAGTGCCTGATAGAGGGTGTCCCTTGGTAGGCCAGGA
Source organism: Taxidea taxus jeffersonii (assembly GCA_003697995.1). Lineage (NCBI taxonomy): Eukaryota > Metazoa > Chordata > Mammalia > Carnivora > Mustelidae > Taxidea > Taxidea taxus. The sequence continues at coordinate 2,688 of RCUC01080836.1, forward strand.
ACAGATTCGGGGGTCAGATTTGAAACATCCACCCGGTTCATTAAGAGTTAACTTAGGTGGGACGCCTGGGTGGCTCAGATGGTTAAGCGGCTGCCTTTACGGCTCAGGTCATGATCCCAGCGTCCTGGGATCGAGTCCCACATCGGGCTCCTTGCTCGGCAGGGAGTCTGCTCCTCCCTCTGCCTCTGCCTGCCTCTCTGTCTGCCTGTGCTCGCTCGCTCTCTCTCTAACTAATAAATAAATAAAATCTTAAAAAAAATTAAAAAAAAAAAAGAGTTAACTTAGGTGATCAAAGAGAGTTTTCCAGTCTTGTCATTAAGCACTAGAGAGGACCTTAAACCAGAAACTCAGTCCTAACGCTGACCCATGGTACAGTGGTTTTGGGAAATTGGACAAGTGTTCTGCAACCTGAAATGTCTGATGATGTGTAGAGTTAAAGTATAGGAAGCATTTTCATATAAAAAAATGGATATAGAACCAAATGCCAAGAACTGGCTCATTAAATAATAACGGCCAAAAAGGATTTTATGTTGAAATGGACTTTCGCACTTCTCTTGTTTGATTTGCCCCGTTTTTGCTTCCTTCTGCTGCCCTGGGTCTGTTCAAGAGCAGATCCGTGTATGACAGAGCCCTGTGGGACCACGAACTTGCCTCTGAACTTCCTGGGTACTGTTTTGTATTGAAGCCTTCATACACAGTCCCACTGGTTTTCTTCAAGTGATGTACAGACTGTTATTAAATGAGTGTGGGTGGGCACTGGGTTCTTAAGTTGACTGTAGTGCTGTTGTTATTATTGCCTTCTTCCTCTGCCTCTTCCTCCTCCTCTTCCCTTTCCTCCTCTTTTTTTAAGCGAGGCTCCATGCCCAATGTGGAGCCCAATGCAGGGCTTGAACTCATGACCCTGAGATCAATACCTGAGCAGAGATCAGAAGAGTCAGACACTCAACCACCTGAGCCACCCAGGCGCCCCTGAAAGTGTATATTTATTTTACATGTGGTTTGTTTGTTTCTTTGTTTAGGTTTGGAGGGTTTTGGTTTTTTTCTTTTTTTGAAGCAGCATTTGCTTTATGTTACAGATGCATTCATTTTTGCTGGCCACTGATAACAGCATCAGGTTATAAAAATGAAGAAATACTCATCTTTGAAAGCACCATAACGTATTTTGAACTGATCATTTCCTTAATTAATATGTTTTTCATGTTGTATGATAGTAAATTTTAAGGAAGAATTCCCTAAGAGGTGGATGGGGAATTAGGGATGATCAGTGCCTCGTAACCTCTATGCTGTTAGTATCAACATACAGTGGAAACAAAGCATTTCTCTGTTATAATGAAGGATAATTAACAATGTAACTTACTAGATCAAGTATCTGAATGCCTGCTTGGTGCCGGCCACCTGTATACAGACAACCTTAGGGCCTGATTCTAGCCCATCAAAGCCTTTGCAGTTAGACACTCGCACCCAAAGACACAGTGTTTATGAGGCAGGAATGAATGCTCTTTGGTAACAAATACCAAATAGTAAATTGCGTTGAATGGAGATTTTGAGAATGAGATCAGAGGAGTAAATACCTTCAAGAAATCATGCTTAAGCTGCATTGTGAAGGTTGAGTAGGACTTAGATAAGCAGCTGGAAAGGATAGGGCTTGAGGGAGCAGCACCCCCCTACCTGCCCAGTGGGAGAATATAAATGAGCATTATATGATGGGGGTTGGGAAGGGAGCCGGGTCCTGTGTGCGGGGTGGGGGGGCGGTTGTGGGAAGAGGATGTCTTTTGGACACATGGGACAGAGCCACACTCGGAAGTCTCCGTGGGTGATTGTTTTTGTTCTTATGCTCCTGGAGGCTAGGCATTGACCAGTGTGGAAGGTGTCCGAATTCTTCCACTTCTGATAAGGTGTGGGGAGAGGAGGGCACATTCTAGTCGGAGAAGTGTCTGTGTTGTTCTGGAGGGAGAAGGGCAGAGGAGAGAATGTCCATCCCTGGCATCAGATGAGGGTGGGATCAGAAACTCTGAGGTCTGTGCACTTTGTGCAGAAATAAGCAGGACTACATGGCGTGTTTCTGAAGAGCCAAACCAGACGGAAGGGAGGCAATCGGGCTGATCACACTTAGCTTGGTGTACAGACTGTTTCCAAAGGGGGCTGTTGATGTCCCTTCAGGGACTGTTGCTGTGGCCTAGGCCAGGCTTGGGGATTGGAGGGGGGTGTAGGTGCAGATGACTAGGCGGAGGGCTGGCCTGGGCCAGTGGCACAGGGTGGACCTGAAGGATTCTGAACAGTGTGCCAGTGGGCTTGGGAAACTGTCTGGAATGGCAGCTAAAAGAAAAGGATAAGTGAAAAATAAAAGGTAGTGGCCTCTGTCTCACCTCTTCACTCCTCACCCACGCACACAGCTGAACTGCTCCCCCCCTCCCCTCGGTTCCAGGAGGCACAGGCCATTCCTGTCCCCTGAGGGCCAGAAGCCTCTCCCACTGCCCCCGTCCCCACCCTTGATTAGCTGTGTTTTCCCTTCCAGAACCAGTTCTGGTTTCTCTTACTTCCTCCAGGCAGTGTTGCAATTTTCACTTTTGCCCAGAACCTTCTTCTTACTTCCCTGTCTTCAAACCTATAAACCAATGAGCCATGATTCTCCGGGAGAGTCCCCTGGCTGTGCTTGAGAGTCCTCGTAAGTCTGCCTTTTCCTAGCCGGGAAGGGCAGGGGGCAGGGAAAGCACACCACAGAAGCAGGGCTGAGCAGGGAGGGTCTGTGGCCAGCACAGCTGCAGTGAGCCACATCTGCCTGGAGTAGGAATTCCCAGATAATGAGAGAACATCCTGCTCTGGACCAGGGGTGGGAGAATGGGGTGGGGAAATGGGTGTCCCTTCCAGATGCCTGGGTGATACTCAGTGCTTGGAGGCACAGGGTAGGTGAGACCCCTGTGTGCTCAGGGGGTTCCTGAGAGGGCAGAGCATTGGAACCAGGTGGAGAAGGAACCTGTGGGGGATGGGGGACCTTGGAGGAACAGCAGGAAGGGAATCCGTCAGGGAAAGGCTTTTTCTCAGGAGAACGCAGTCAGTGTTTCAAGGTCATGAAGAAGAGGCAGGGGTATGAGAAAGGAGAAAGGAGAGGGAGGGAGTGGGAACGAGGCTGAGGAGGAGGGGGCCCATGGCAGCTTGTGGAGTTGCTTTTCCTGTCCCGGTATAGATTTTGTGTTGAGGATTCTGCCCATGTCAAGATTGGGTTTCAGGGATGAGTTTAGAGCAGCATTGTCCAGAAATACAATGTGAGCCACAATGTGAGGATTTTATATTTTCTCGTAGACATGTTTTGTTTTGTTTTGTTTTTTTGAAGATTTTGAGAGAGAGCGAGCAGAAACGGGGGGGAGGGGAGCAGAGGGAGAGGGAGAAGCAGACTCCCTGCTGAGCAAGGAGCCCTACCTGACATGGGGGGCCTGATCCCAGGAACCTGGGATCACAACCTGAGCAGAAGACCTTTGTAGCCTCCCAGGTGCCCTCTGATGGACGTATTTTAAAAAGTAAAAAGAAACGGGTGAAATGAACTGTAGTGATATATTTCATTTAGCCTAACAAATCCAAAGTATTATTTCTACGTGTCAGCAGTATAAAAATTACTGATGAGATATTTTACTTTTTTTTTTTTTGGAGTAATTCCTTAAATGTGACATTCCTTAAATGTCTTTTACACTTACCAGAACACCTCTCTTGGGACAAGGCACATTTCAGATGCCCAAGGGCAGTGTGGCCATTGCCAACATATTGGACAAAACAGATTGAGGGACAAAGAGGTTCCAGCTCTCAGCAAAACCTCCAATGAAGCTGGAATAAAGCTGTCCACTCTGGGGAGCTGAAATCTCAAGTTTTAGCTTCTTTAGCTGCTGGTGAGAATTTTTTTTATTTTAAGATTTTATTTTGATGTAATCTCCACATGCAACGTGGGGCTCGACCTTAAAACCGTGAAATCAAGAGTCGCATGTTTTATCCACTGAGCCAGCAGGGCCCCTCTGCTATTGGCCCGCTATTGGTGAGTATTTAATCTCACTGTGATTTGTTTGTACAGTCAACCTGAGTACACTCAAGGCTCTTGATTTCAGCTCAGATGAGGCATATTGTGCCTGTGGTTGACCTGCACTCAAGTAGGTGGCGCTGTGGAACTGGGAAGAAGTACTGAAGGGGGTTCAATTCCCAGCCCTGCTATTTTCCAGCAGTGAGTCACTGCACACCTTAGGTACTTTTCTGTGCCTCAGTTTCCTGGTCTCTAAAAGGACAGTAATGACACACCTTATCGGAAATTCTATACCTACATTAGGGTTCTTGCAAGAATTATATGTGGAGGGCTAACCCAGTTAAGGCTTAACAAATAAATTTCAGAAGAAGTTTAGATCACTTTATCTGAGTCTGTGTTCCTCATCATTATAGATCAAAACAAAAAACAGAAAAAAAAAAAACACCAAAAAACCAAAAACAAAAATCTTGTCTAGGGACTGTAACTTTATGAAGTGTTATTTGAGTTTGGATTTTATTTTTAAATGAGCCATTTATTTTTTCATATGACACACACTTTTTTTTAAGAGTCGATTCACTTATTATGGAGAGAGAGAGAGAGCACAAGTAGGGGGTGGGGCAGAGGGAGAGGGAGAAGCAAACTCCCTGCTGAGCAGGGAGCCCTATGGGGGACTCCGTCCCAGGACCCTGGGATCATGACCTGAGCTGAAAGCAGACGCTTAACTGACTGTGCCACCCAGGTGCCCCTGGGGTTGGATTTTAAACAAAAAACTGCCTCCTTTAATCATGCACTTTACTTCGGAAAAATAAGAAAACATGCACTTTCACATCTAGCAAATTAAAATACATGGAGCAACAATTGGCATGTTATTCTTAGGAGCTGCCCTAGAGTGGGTGATAGGTTCTTTACCGTCTTTCACAAGTGGAGTAGCCCTCTTGAATCTGAGACTCTGGGGTTTTGGAGAAGCGTGCCACGAAAACAAGGCGGCTTGCTTCTCAGGGCATCCCAGGTTGGAAGAACGTTTTCGTTAAGAATATCTGATGGAAGAGGCTGATGGAATGGAGTTGGGGATGAGGGGAAAGGGAGCAAAGGAATTACTGCAGAAATCTACAGAGCCACAGCCCGTGTGCCCTTTATCTGTCAGTCAATGTCCCATTTTTCAGATGAGTTTTTCCAGTAACCGCAGGGCTGGACCACATCCCTACGCGAGGAGGCAGGAGCCTGCCTGCCTGCTTATGTCCAGCTCAAGCCTTCCACCTGAGCCCACAATTGACTTTTTGCCTCTAAAAAAGTGGAAAATGGGCCTGACAAAAATGTTGAGTCTGCAGAGCCTCGTTTTATTTATCATATCGGGAAAGAACAATGTTTTGTTGTGTTGTGGTCAACATAGAAGCCGACCTTGCTTGTTCACAAAAGCTCAACTCCTGGAGATAAGGGGGGCAAAATAATAGAGTACAATGGAAAGAGTGGAGTGCAATTATTTGTAGCTTGTCAAGTGAAGCCCTTTCAAGCCCCGAGTGATTCAGATCTGGAAACTCTGCACAATTCTGCAAACAAAGCGCGGCCAGCATCAGAGAGATCTCCCCCGGCCCGCGGACAGCCCTGAAATTGCTTCAGTTTGTCACGCACGGAGCATGCCAACCTCACACAATATCATTTGGTTGCAAATGGGGCTACCCCCAAAGCCCCGGAACACATTCTCTGGTATCTGACTCTTGGCCTGTGATTTGTCATGTCCCGGCTCCTATCAGCGTCCCGTAATTTTAATAGATTCTGATGGTTTCCTTGTCGAAGCACAGGGTGCATCTGGTTTGGGCCTCGGACGTGGGAGAGACTCCTGCTGGCTGAAGACAGCAGGGGTGTGTGCAGAACCAGAGATGCATTTTCTTCCATTAAGAACCGGTTTAGGGTGGTGTGATTGGAATTAAAAAAAAAAAAAAGGTGATTTCTCCACCCAGTTGAACAGCTGTAAGACCATACTGCATTCTTTTTTAAGATTTTATTTATTTATTTGACAGACAAAGATCACAAGTAGGCAGAGAGGCAGGCAGAGAGAGAGGAGGAAGCAGGCTCCCTGCTGAGCAGAGAGCCCAATGTGGGGCTGGATCCCAAGACCCTGAGATCATGACCTGAGCTGAAGGCAGAGGCTTAACCCACTTGAGCCACCCAGGTGCCACCCATAGTGCATGTTTTTATCCATAAAGTGGTTCCCTCCTTAGGAATGGGTGGCTGGCTTCAGTCTTGGCGTTCAGAAGTCACAGTGTACGTGTGGAAGCCGTCGCACGTCATGGTTGTTGGAGCCCCTTGCTCCTCAAAGTGAGGTCCAAGGATGAGCAGGCAGTGTTGGGAGCCTGTTGGAATGCAGGCTCACAGGCCCCAGGCCAGACCTACCAGAATCTGCGTTCTCACGAGATCCCCAGGGCACTCGTGTTAAAGTGTGAGAAGATGAGAAACTCAGGTGCAGAGCACAGCTTTGGAGTCTGAGAGATCTGTGGTTAAAGCCCATCTTTCCGACTTCATTATGTTTGTTTGACTTTCGGTCCATTGTTGGTTCTCATCTGAGTGGGGATTGCATGACCACATCCTACAGTTCCTTTGGTGATTAAACTACAGATACATGAAGATAGAAAGATCTCTTCCTATACCTCTCCCAATTTTTTTTTTAAGATTTCATTTATTTATTTATTTGAGAAAGAACATGAGAAAGAGCACAAGCAGAGGGAGGGACAGAAGGAGAAGCAGGCTTCCTGCCCAGCAAGGAGCCAGATGCTGGGCTCGATCCCAGGACCCTGGAATCATGACCTGAGCTGAAGGCAGATGCTTAACCCACTGAGCCACCCAGGCATCCACGTCTACCTATTTATATGTACAGAGTTTGACATGGGAAAAGCACTCAATAAAGGGAAAGAGGTATGATGCTTCCTCCTGGAACTTCACTTTAAGAACATGAAACTTTGGGGGCTCCTGGGTGGCTCAGTGGATTAAGCCGCTGCCTTCGGCTCGGGTCATGATCTCAGGGTCCTGGGATCGAGCCCCACGTCGGGCTCTCTGCTCCGCAGGGAGCCTGCTTCCTCCTCTCTCTCTGCCTGCCTCTCTGCCTACTTATGATCTCTGTCTGTCAAATAAATAAATAAATTAAAAAAAAAAATAAGAACATGAAACTTTGTCCACTTGTGAAATAATTCACCTGCAGATAATTTCCACAGTACAGGGATGGTGAATTTTATAGATGAACTGTAGCTGAGTATTGATACATTTGGTGGCCCTCCACAAATTATCACGTATCTCGTTAACCTTTGTCCCACAGCCTCATCCCATCTCCATCAGAGTATGTAATAGAGCCACAGACAGTGCTTGCTGCCTGGAGATGGGTAATATGCACCTGCCAGCTCTTGGAGGCTGGGCTCAGTACCATCGCAGCATCTGTGGGTTCTGGTTCTGGAGCCCTCCCCCGGCTGTGGAAGAAACTCTTGCCCTTGTCCCCGTGCGCAGTGTTGTGGTCCCATACTGGATACTCAGGGCTCTCTCTGTTCCCGAAACCCCCTGATTGCCACAGGCACTTTTTCCTAGTATTGACCTTGGGAAAAATACAGACAAAAATTAACAGATTTAACGGGACTTTTTTTTTCCCCTTGAAAAACACTCTTTTTTGCTTCTTTCTGTTTTTTTTTTTCCTCTCATCATAAATCTCTCTCTTTTTTAAGATTTTATTTATTTATACAAGAGAGCAGGTGAACAGGGAGGAGAGAAAGAAGCAGGCTCTCTGCTGAGCAGGGAGCCTGATAAGGGGCCAACCCCAGGACCCCAGGATCATGACCTGAGCCTAAGGCAGAGGCTTAACCCACTGAGCCACCCAGGTGCCCCTAGGAGGTAACTTCTTCAACACAGGTTCCTCATCTTGCGATTGCATGGGAAATCTTTTTTTTTTAATTTTTAATTTTTTTTAAAGATCTTATTTATTTATTCATAAAAGACACAGAGAGAGGCAGAGGCAGAGGCAGAGGGAGAAGCAAGCTCCCGTGGAGCAGGGAGCCCAATACGGGACCCGATCCCAGGACTCTGGGATCATGACCTGAGCCAAAGACAGATGCTTAACCGACTGAGCCACCCAGGCACCCTGCATGGGAAATCTTGTATGAATGTATGTTTCCACGGAGATCCCAGATTATCAGATCTGTAACACCAAGAAGGTTTGAGAGTGAGTCCAAATCACAGGTGCGAAAGACCTTTCTGTTAAAGATGAAACTGTTCTCTGAGTTGTATTTCTGTGTATTTAAGGATTTCCTTATTTGATAAGCACTGTTTGCTCATGGGTTAGTATCTGGCAAAATCTCCTGATGTGTCTTAAAATGAACAAGGGGCACATATTCCTGAATATTACATTTTTTTTCTTTAGAGATTTTAAGCTACCGTGATTAATGGGTTGCTTTAGTGATGGTTTGCTTCTGCCATTACTCTGTGAACTTCTATTAATGTTTATGCATTGCATTAAAGTGTTAATGCATCCAGTAAGCTTTCAGAACTGTCAGAAATGTATTACTCAAGAATGTCACATCATTGATTCTTAACGTTTGGACTTTGCTTGGATGGATTGATAAATATTTTCTGTGGTAATGTCATTGGTTCTGGAGAAGAAGCAAATTTAGTGTCAGAGCGTTAATGAACAGTACTTGATTTATTCTGCTGAATATATAAATGTCCATTTTAACTTATGAAATTAGAGTTTGGACGTGTTAGATAGGAAACACATTTTCTAACTTTTCCTTGGGTTCCTGTAGGAATAAGTTGGTGCGGAATGAATTATGGATCGTCTCTCTGCTTATTATTGCTCTATTGAATTACCCTTGGTTTTTTCTTTATCTGACAAAACGTCTGTCAGACAGCTCCTCTCTCTCAGTCAAGCCTGTATTCAGTAATTACAGCCCTGAAGGCGCTCCACTCACCTTAAACTTAAATAATAAAGAATATGCAATGTAGAGGTTGTCAGGTGAGGGTTAAAAAGCAGGTTCTGACCAAAGGGTGGAGGGGAGGTATGAGGTTTAAGAGCCCTTGTCAAGGAGTTAGGGAGCTGCGTGGTTACCAGGAACCAAGAGCATCTCTCTGCTGAGGGGTCTGTGTTTGAGTGGAGAGCTTAAGATTTAAACCCAGCCTCTCGGAAAAATACATCCACTGCAGAGAGTGAAATCATTTTGCTCTGACCCTTCTGCTGCTGACAATGGTAGCAGGTGAGCACACTTTTTAACAGCTGCATTGGCCATTGCAGAAGCATTTCTGCCCCCCCACCCCCGGAAAAGGACATATTTGAAATGGGAGTCGTATAAACAGTTTAGAAGTGAACAGGTCAAAGAGTTCAGTTTTTAAAAGGCACAAGTAAAGGGCTGGCTTTGAATAGTGGGAGAGTCTCCCTCTGTGAGGAGAAAAGGAAAAGATGCTCCAGGGCTGGATGGGGGTATGCCAATAGCCCACCCACTGGATTGTGGGGGCTTCCCATTTTTCTTGGGTGTCACTGCCTTCCTGACTGGCCCCTGCCTCCTCTTCTCAGGCTTACTCTCTGTGTGCCCTCTGGGGCAAACACCTGTTGCTCATAGCTTGCCCCAAGATGTCCACGGCCCCAGACCCCCTCCTTTTCCAAGGTCTTCTGCTTCTGGCCTTTGAGTCCCTTGCCATCTCTCTCCAGTTTTATATCCTCCTGTCTCATGCATGCTGTGAGAAAGGTTTTCTCCTTCCCTTTTTTGTAATGCTGTTATCTGTGACGGATTTTGGCCTGTTGGGAGTAACCCGTTCTTGTTTTCTACCGTGGGTATGGATTTGTCATTCTAAAATCCATCTTTAATGTCATTTCCAAGAATTCAGGGCAGAGGCGGAGCCCACAGCCTATACTCACTGAGCCCACCGGTGTAACCCTGTACCAAGCAGGCCCTCCTTCACTTGGCACCCTGACTTTCACGGATGAGCAGGCAGTTAAGGAGTCCGTGGCATTTAAGGACGGAGTGTTTGGAGGATTCTGGGTTTGAGCAAAGTAAGAGCAAAGGTGCTGAAGTAGAACTGGGTGTAGTGTGTGCCCGGGAACAGGAGGGCAGGTACTGAGCTAGGGGTAGACCTCAGAAGTGTCAGCAGTTGCTGCTAGAAGTTCATGGTGGATAGCGTAGGTTTGATTTAGAGTAGACTAAAGATCGTTAATTGATGACTGACATGGGGATAGCACTGCTTTTTAGTAATAAATTTGCAAAACGCCTTTGTAGAAGAAAATCAACGTTGAGTTGATTTCAGTCGACTTACAGAGTTGTCCCTTTGCTTTGATCACTAACACATTTTGCATCTTTTTAATTTGTGTTTTCTGCTCATTAAGCTTCATTCCTGCCCCTTTTTCTCTTTTCCTGCCTCTTATTGGATGGGTAGTTTTCTTTTTCTCTCCTTTACATGCACCTCCCAGATATTTTTGCAAACTATAGGTTTTAGAATATTTACTATTAACAAGTTAACATTTATTCTTTGTCTTACATATTTCCAATAAGATTTAAAATTTCCTATTATTGGGGCACCTGGGTGGTTCAGTCGATTGATTTCAGTCCAGGTCATGATCTAGGGGTCCTGGGATCAAGCCTGCATTGGGCTCCTCGCTCAGCCTGAAGATTCTGTTTCCCTTTGCCGCTACCCCGACTCACGCTCCTTTTCTCTCTAAAAGAAATAAATCTTCAAAAGACAAATACCTCATTTTTCTCCCGAGCGAGGGAAGAAACTTCAGCATCCTTAACACCTGCACCCCCCATCCTATTTCCCTTTATATTGCCGGCAGGGTGGGGGGG
>RCUC01080844.1:0-26189 GCA_003697995.1 Taxidea taxus jeffersonii
TGTAAGTATGTAAAAATTTCAAGTTTGAGAGAAGGGTTCACTGGCATAGTTAGAAATACAAACTTGTATATGAACAAAAAATATATATATATAATGACAAAATTGTCTTCTTTCAGAACCATCCATTAATAGTCATTGAAACTGGAATTTATAAAATATGACGACCAGTTTTACATAAAAGCCCTAAGAAGAAAATCAGATCTAAATATCTGCTGACTTTGAAAACTTTTAGATTATAATTCATCCACTTGACTAAATATGGTTAAGTGTGGTTGGCAAAACTAAACATTATATCAACGTGAGAAATACTGTAGACAAATGCTCTCTGAGCAAGTGTTGTAAAATAAACTTAAAAGCATTTATTGCATCCACCAGAAAATCCAGATTCTTTGTAGCTCAGCAAGAGACTCTTCTCTAAATTGCCAAAGACTGAACAAATTTATTCTTGTATGTATAATGTAAATGTAGAAAAAAAAGTATTTGCCTGTACCACATACTATTCTGAGCACCTTATGTTTTAACTCGTTAATCCTTTCAATAACTGGGAGGTAGTAGTGTTATCTCCATTATTATAGATGAGGAAACAGGCACAGAGAAGTTGAGCAACTTGCACAAGGTCAGGCTGTAGTGAAGAAGAGCCAGGATTCAAAACCAAGTCTCCAGGATGAGTGTGCTTTGCCCCTGCGCTACACTTCCTCAAACTGGGTGAAGAATTAAATTGTGACTAGAAAATAACAAGTGTGACTTGCGTATCTCAGGTTGTCACATCTGGCATTTTAAAAGTTATGTGGAATTAGGTCATGTATAATTATCTGTATTCATCTAGAATACTGAGATTAAATTGGAACCCTACTTCGATCCTTCAATTTTTAGACAACAGCAGATTATTGTAAATCACTATTCGAGATCTTGTATACCAGATCTTGTATAATCAAATTCTTCTCTGTTTTGGCTTACTGAATGCAGTGGTTAAGTCTGGTTGACACCATGAATCACTTTAGACATTTTTGGTTTCCTAAGCTGAGCATCTGGTAAAGCTGTGTTCTTAGAACAGAACTGTAGATGATGGTTTTGTGCTACAGAATTTCATGAAAACAGCTAATTCAGCAAAACTAAACTTTGTCCATACAGTTGACTGCAAATTTAGCATGCCTTCTTTCCTGTATTTGTAACAAATTTCCATTTGTAACTGCACAGATTAGTTCCAGGAAGAATAACCTTTTAGAGTATATTTACTTTTTTTAAATTAACGTATAATGTATTATTGGTTTCAGAGGTGCAGGTCTTTGATTCTTCAGTCTTGTGTAATACCCAGTGCTCGTTATATCATATGCCCTCTTTAATGTCCATCAGCCAGTTACCTCATCCCTCTACACCTCCCCATTTCGCCCCCTCCAGCAACCCTCAGTTTCCCGATTAAGAGTCTCTTAAGGTTTGTTCCCGTATGGTTTGCTCTTGTTTTATTTTTTCCTCTCTTGCCCCTATGATCCTCTGTTTTGTTTCTTAAATTCCATATATCAGTGAGATCATACGATAATTGTCTTTCTCTGATTGACTTATTTTGCTTAGCATAATACCCTCTAATTCCATCTGTGTCGTTGCAAATGAGTATCTTTAATTGTAAATTTAGTCCTTTACATTCCGTTATGTCCTACAGAAAGCTATAATTGGGTAGCATTTTGAACATCTGAATTCATTGGAATGAAAGTAGTACTGTCTTAATTTAATTGTGGGTTGTCCTAATTCCTGTCTTAAACAGCCTTGATTCTTTTGCAGTCATTTTCTACCCTTAGTTTCCCACATCTTTTCATCCAGCTCTTCTAGAGTCGTTTGTGTGAATATTTGTCTTGATGACACTTTAATTTCTTTTTAAACCTTGTAGGCATTAGTATGTTAATAATTTATGGATGAGTGTTTCTTCAGTTCAACAATAGCTATATAATATACTATAGTTTTTTCTTTTTAGGTAATCACAAGTGAAGAAGCTGAAAGACGGGGGCAGTTATATGACAACAAGGGAATCACATATCTCTTTGATCTGGATTATGAATCTGATGAATTCACAGTGGATGCAGCCCGATATGGAAATGTCTCTCATTTTGTGAATCACAGTGTAAGTGACACTTAAAGAATAGACAGGATTAATCAACTTAGCACTGTTTTTAATGATTTTCCATAGTTGAGGAATAATTATCTTTACTTACCCTTTTAATATTTCCAGAGTATTTTAATACAAAGACCTCTTTGGTTAGGTTATGGTATTATTGCTGTATTAGGAAAATTCACTGAGGTACCTACCAAGTACCATGCATTTTGCAGTTTTTATGTATGCTACTCCATTTAATCATTCCAAAACTTCGTAAGTTAGATTTTATCTTAATGTAGAGGATGAAGTTAGTGGAGGAATTAAGCAGGTAGAAAGATTAGGAATCACATGCAACTGGAGAGGTTAACATGTAACATGTTAATACATATATAAAATTTAAGAACTTGTAGAGTACTTAAGTATTTAGGGCTATTTTTCTAAGTTATAAGTTAGTATTTTTAATTCATGTTTGAAACGAACTTAGAATACAGCTGGAACCTTAACTGTAGAATTTTTTTTTTTTAAGATTTTATTTATTTGACAGACAGAGATCACATGTAGGCCAAGGAGGCAGACAGAAAGAGAGGAGGAAGAAGGCTCCCTGCCGAGCAGAGAGCCGGATGCAGGGCTCAATCCCAGGACCCTGGGACCATGACCTGAGTTGAAAGCAGAGGCTTACCCACTGAGCCACCCAGGCGCCCCTCTAACTGTAGAATTTTATACTCTAAAAACTATTTCTAAAAATAAGGGAGATGAATAGTTACTGGGTACCTACTAAGTGCCCACAGATAAGGGTAGGTTATGTAGCTGCCCATCTAAGGAAGTAGGCCATGCTAAACTTTTGATGGATTTTATATCGAGAAACTAGTTTAAATAGTGAAATGTCTGAGATCTTCTGACTCCTTTGTTGTTAGTTTTTTTGATTGACTTAAACTTTTGCTTTAATTTTTTTTCCTAATGAAAAATTTGAGATACTCTCTAAATAGATATATTCTAAACAGGTAAACACTTTGATTTCTTAGGATGATTCACTAGATGTTTCTTCTTGCACTATCCAGAATTTAATGTAGAATTTTCAAAATATTAAACAGTTCCAAATAGAAGTTAAAGCAATGAAACTGCATGCAGTATGAAATTTGAGTTGTATAATGCTGACTTAATTTTTTTTTTTACTTGATTTTTTAAATAGTTATATTCTATTCCTTTATGCCTTGTTGAAATGAACTACATACAGGTGAAATGATAATGTTATCTAGGGTTTGCATGACAAGTCCTCAGAGAAGTTAAAAGGTTGAGACTGGATGAAACAGGATTGGTAAAAATGTTAATTGTTAAAGCTGCAGGGTGAATATATGTGGATTTTTTTTTTAAAAGATTTTATTTATTTATTTGACAGAGAGAGAGGGATCACAAGTAGGCAGAGGCAGGCAGAGAGAGAGGAGGAAGCAGGCTTCCCGCTGAGCAGAGAGCCCGACGCGGGGCTCGATCCCAGGACCCTGAGATCATGACCTGAGCCGAAAGCAGAGGCTTTAACCCACTGAGCCACCCAGGCGCCCCTATGTGGATTATTTTTCTAGTGTTGTGTATGTCTGAGATTTTCTATAAGTGAATTATAAGTGAAAATATATTTTCTATATATATATTCTATAAGTGAAAATGTAAGTATTTTTTAATTTGTGTGCCTCAAAGACTACTAAACCATAATGTAATTTCTAATAGAACTTAAAATAATCGTCAAGAAATTAAATATTTTATATGGCATGTAGAAGAGCCTGTTCATGTCATTTTTTATGTAAATGGATTCTAATGTTCCCTTTTAGTGTGACCCAAATCTTCAGGTTTTCAATGTTTTCATTGACAACCTTGACACCCGTCTTCCCCGAATAGCATTATTTTCCACAAGAACCATATATGCTGGAGAAGAGCTCACTTTTGATTATCAAATGAAAGGTATGATTTTCAAGTACAGTTTGATTGGTGTTCAGTTGTTTCAGTTATGAAGAATTAGTAGTAAAAGACCTGAACCAAAAGATCTGAACCAAGCAAATATTAAAGAAGAGAAAAAACAAAGTCACAAAGCTAATCTGACAGAGGTAGAACTAGAATCCAGGTCTGCCTGACCTTGAGCTGAGTAATGCTCTTTTCTCTGTATCACGATGCCACCTGCTTTTTTCATAAGTTCCATTATGAGAGCTTATTATACATCTTTTCTCAATGTTACTTGTATTTTAAAATTATAACACATACATTTCTGAATATTTACTAAGAGATGTATATTCAAAAGATTGAAAATACAACTTAAATCACAAGTGAACTTAAATCCATTCCTACTTGGATTTGGCTTTAAAAAAAAAAAAAAGAAAAATGGTACTTTTGTTTGTTTTATTGTGACAATATGTTTTTTCTTTCCTTTGTTTTTTTCTAAGTATTAATTACAGGTTGTTGCTATTTGGCTTCACTTTATGTCCCGTAAGTCATGTATGAAACTAAATGTGTATCAGATTTTCCCATTAATTCCCATCATTTCCTAAAGTTATTCTTAGAAATATGGGCTAATAGCATATGCTTTTCTCTCTTATTAGCCCACACCATCCTTTGAAGATAATTCAATGATTTGTTTCTGAATATTCACATTTACTTAAAACTGTGATAGAAAATTTGAACTTCCTTCTGAATTGTCTTAACTCTTATTTCTGTATTTCTTTTTCTATGTAATCAGGTTCTGGAGATATATCTTCAGATTCTGTTGACCACAGCCCAGCCAAAAAGAGGGTCAGAACTGTGTGCAAGTGTGGAGCTGTGACTTGCAGAGGTTACCTCAACTGAATTTTCAGGAAATAGAGCTGATGATTGTAGTTTTTTTTCTAATGTTGACATTTCAAAAAAGTATTTGGGACTCTTCACATTATCAAGACTATATGCTTTGTTAATTTACAGTTCATGTTTCAAACTATTGGCCAAATGTATTACTGATGCTTCTGAAGAGAAGAACACAGGGTCATAGACTAATTTGAAATACACATATTTAGTAATGAGATACCAAACATGAAAACTATTTACAGATGAGCATATACATACTTACAAAGTCTGTGGGAATAAAGAAATGCCTCCTTCAGTGTTTAAGCATTGAACTGATAGTGAACAGTCACTCAGATCAAATATTCAACCTGCGTACACCTTGAATTTAGAGAAAGGTAATCCAGTTTGGGCAAATATATACAAGTGTTATCTCTGTTATGTTGTCATTCCCATTATTACTTAACTGTATTTGTATTTGAGACAAACAGATAATACTGAATTATACTATTTTCCTACTTTCATGAAAATATTGGGTCTTACTGATACAAAAATTTAAGGTTAAATTAAATATAAAAGAATTTAACTACAGCTCAGTTTCATATTTTGAAGCAATCTAAGCTGTTATATGAGGCATGTACGTCTGAACCAATAATTTTAAAGACTTTTATTCCCTTAAAAGAATAATTTCCAAAAAGCTCTCAAATTGTAGCATGGCTGACCATCATGCTGCTTTGAAAGGATGGAGCAGTGGGACCACGGGAGGGTTTTTTGGAGTGCCAGGCAGAGGAAAGGGAGCACTTGAAGGGCCCTTCTTTGTAACATGAATTAAGAGAGCCATGTTGAGTACCTCTGGTCTAAACATAAACAGTAAAACGAGCTACCCCTGAGTGCAGTTGCACCTAACAATAATGTTTCATACAATACATTCATATTACATCTTCTGAATTTCAGGCAGTTTTAACATTTCCACCAAATTTAATTATTTTTATATTTCCTGCAGGCCCTTCTTAAAATAGTCTATATTTTGAACTGATACTTATTTTTTATACATGAATTTTTTAAATGTGATAAAGCTAAACTTGGCTTGGCCAAAGTATGTACCTGAATAATGAGAACTTTTTTTACTTGAACCATGAAGACTGAAATGGAATATATTCCTTGTTTGGTTTTTGTTTTTATTCTCCTGCATAGTAAAACCTCAGTCGGGAAAAAATGTGTTTTCATCTCTCATTGCGGCATTTGTAATCATGGTGTCCAACATAAAGGTAAGCACAGCAAGTAAATCTGGCTTTCAGTTTTCCTAATTAAATTGTACCGAAGCTCATTGCCCGTTGCTTTAATGACCTAAAATAAGTTTGGGTAAAATTGAACTGACTTCAAGAATGCAGCACTTCAAATATCTTCTTAATCTTGAGCCTCTTTTTTGGGAGAAGCTACACTTTAGTATGCATTATACTGCTACCACATGACTTTGCTCTTTCATAATATAGGGTAAATTCTTTACATGTTTGGAGTCTCAGTATATTAACCAAAATCTGCAGGTGTCAAGGAAAAATACATATTTTGGTGCCATTTCTTATATTTTCTTTATGAGAAAATAGTCACATGGTGTCTGTGGTAAGAAAGCATCACAGATTTACAGGTGCTCCAATGGCCAAGCTTATTCTGAATTATAATTCTCACAGGTTTAAAGATGTAATTTTAATATTCATCTTAAAAAGTCTGTGATTTACTGTCCAGTTATTCTTGTCTACTTCTTGTGCTAAAAACAAATGTAAAACAGGAGGGCGAAGGGAATGGCTATTTTCAGTAAATTTGTTTCATTTTGTCCTTATTACTAGAAATTTAATGGGTCTTTGAGCGTTTAATTACCTGTGTTACCCTTATTTTATTAAAAAGCTGGACCTAATCAGTAAAATAGAAACTCCCTACATGAAGCTATTAAAAGCCTTTAACTATTTTAAGTCAACGTTTAGCTTCTTTAGTTTTCCAAGTTGTCAGAATTTGTTCTCTCAGTACAAATACAGTCAATATTCAAAGGTAATATTTAGATTGAGTTTAAACTGTAAATCCACTGTGTGAGTTGTATTGATATTTTTTTCAGTACCTACATGAGGATCATGATACACAGTTGGTAATCTCAGGGTCTTCTCCCCCTCTGTGCAAAATCTAGACTGTGCACTTATTTTTCTTATAGTTCATTTTTCTTCAGCAAAATAAATTTAGTTTGGCATTTGATTTTCTATTTATTGTGGCTTAGCTTTGTTTCTATTTTACTGTCATTTCCAGTAAGGCTTTGTACAAAAGAGTCAAAAAACACTGGTGCATCCGGGGCTACTTGCTTTTGAGACTAGCCAAAGGTTTTTATACCGTTCCTTTAAAGAAGTTTATCATGGTCATGGTTGATCCATTTGAATATTAAAGTAGAATTTTATATAGCCTAAAATGGATATGGATGGATACTTGTAAAATGTCTTGAGCATTATTAGTCACCAGGTCACTTAAACATATTGTGCTAAATAAAAACTGCCTGGAACTGTAAGGGAATTTTCAATTAAAGCTCCTATTCTTTGAGCTCCTCATAAACTGGTGAGGCTGGTGCTCTCAACCCTGGACCACAGCAAAGGGAAGGGGTCTAGACTAGTTAGGTAACAGTAACACGCCCAAGATCACCCGGCTCAAGGCCAGTAAACTACCTAAAAGGTCCTCAATTCTGTACCGTTAAACAAATACGTAACTCTTGGATTCCTCTGTAAGGCAAATGTGGCTAGCCACAGCACTGTTTCTGGGACTATCTTGGCATTTTGAAACTTTTTTTCACGTTGTCTTTTCTACTTTATAGTTCTTAAGGTAAAAATCAAGTAGCCACTATACTGAGTCCTGCCCAGTCCTGTGCTCTCTCCGAGAGGCATTATTGCCCAGCGGCTGAGCGTGCAGACTCTGAGCTTGGACTGCCTGCGTTTTCAGTCCCGCCTTCACCCCTTCCCAGCTGTGTGAACTAACCTTTCTGTGCCTTAGCCTCATTTGTGAATGGGGAGAATAAATTTATCTACCTCAAAGGGTGGTGGTGAGGAATAAGGGAGTTGATATCCAGTGTATAAGGGAACAGAGCATCATCACAGAGTAAGCACCGTATGTAAGTGCTAGTTATTCTGTACTGCAAGCCTGTACTTTAAAATCTTGGGTGAGCACTCCAAGGTGGTGGTGGTGGTGAAGTTTGTTCGAGTGCTCCTAGCCCTTAAATTCCTTCAGCTGGCATTTATTATGCCAGGTAGACCTAGAAAACAGTGAGAATATGGCACTATGTAATGTAAATTGGCGATTTGATTATAAAGCGCTAAAAACTTCAGCAGAATGTGTCCAGGCATGTTTTGAGTTCCCACCTTGGGTTATAAGCTAGACTGTTAAGATGAGGTCTTTGGTGTCAGTGAACATATAGTTACATTCGATTATATGATTTGTAATACTGAAGTGTAATTTTTAGAGCTGTAAATAAAAAATGAAGTCTCTGGTTTCTTGTACTAGGCCTGTTGTAGTTACGAGGTGATATTCAACCAATGATCTGCAACCTCTACTGTCTCTAGTGATTTTAGTGCCATCTCTCCCTTTGCTTCCTTAATCTGTAAAATGCCAGCATACCGCAAAGCACTGGAGAATATGTTAATAGGACTATGTGAAACATGGAACTATGCAAAAGCATAACCCACTGATGGACTTGAAGGAAATCAAACGACTCCCAGAACACACGTATGCTTTTGCCATTTAATTATTTTCTTTTAGGTCCTAAATTTTCCACTTTTACATATGTCATTGTATTCACACCAGCATTCTTAAGTGATATGTCTTTTGAGATAAGTAAGGGGCTGATTTTTCGATGTTTTTATGACCCTGCAGGTTACAGTCGTCGAGCATGGTCAGTGTGCCACAGGCACCTGTTAGTGGGTGGAGTGTTCTGTGTCCGTTAGATCCAGTTGTTCGGTGGTGCTCTGTAGTTCTGTATTCTTGCTTACTTTCTGTACTTTCTGTACGCTCGTTCTGTTACTGAGAGAGGAGTGGGAGAGTCTCCAGCTAGAACTGTGCATTAGTTTGTCTTTATCCTTGGTTTTTTCTTTGTATACATTGAAGCTGTTTTTAGGTACATACACTTCTTCATGAACTGGACCTTTTATCATTAGAAATTTGTGTGCTATTATCATTCCAGCTTTAAGGTATTTAGATATCTTTTCCCATCCCTTACTTTTAACCTACCTGCGTCATTTGCAGTGAGTTTCTTAGAGACTGCATATGGGAGGGTTGTTTTCACTCGTGTGTTTTGACCATTTTCACTTAACATAATTATTGGTGTCGGGATTTAGTTTTACCATATCTTTTCTCTTTTTTAGCACTATTTTTTGTTGTCTGCTTCCCCTTCGCTGCACTGTTTTAGGTTACAGGAGCATTTTTCAGTACTCCACTCTCCTGTGTCTTCTTACCACTTGGACTCTTAACTCTTTGTGTAGGGTTTTTAGTGGTTGCTCTAGAACGCAAGGTTTTTAATTTTTAAGTATCTAAGAGTGAGCTTCTTCTTTTTTCAATGACTATATTCTCACCTGTTGCCAGCTTCTCATATAAATATTGTAAATGCTCTCCTTTAGGTAGCTCCGCTTCTTGTGTTGAGGGAATTTCAAAATCTGAGGAGCTCTGGGAGTCTGCAGTGGTGCTAAGATTTAGTGACCTTTTCTCCTGAGGTATGTGTATCCCACTGCTTAGAGCAGTCGGTTCTCCATCACTGGGAACGATCTTTATGTCTTGATCTCTGTGTTTCAAGTCAGAGTGAGTCTCCTTTGGACGAAGTACACTTTGTTCCATCTGAGAGGCAGGAATATGCTCTTTGATTCTTGGTCTGTAGCTACCTTTGTTTAAGGAGGTAATATCCCCACTCTTTCTCTCTTGGGATGATAACAAGACAGTATCAGATTGGCTGTCCCAGCCTTGACTCCCTTGTTCAGATATGTGTGTTGACTGAGAAGAATTCTGGGAAGAGATGTGAGTTGATTCCCCATCAGAGTCACTAAAAAGCTTTGGTGACTGAGAGCCCCCTGCCTCTGTGGAAGAAGAGGGGTTTTCCAAACCATCATCTGTGATTTCATCATTTCTTTGAAAGAATACTTCCCACTGTGGTACTTCTACATCAGCCTTTGGCTGCTGGGTAACGGCACCCAGGTCTTCTTGAGACGAAGCTGGAGTCTGTAATTCTTCTTCGCTCTCACTGTTAGATTCTTCACAATCTACAAAGTTTGCCCAAGAAAAGGTTTGCATACCCTCTGCTTTGAGGTAGCCGGTGCTCTGCCTCTGTTGTTCGGGCTGGGGTTGTGCTGCGGTCATTACAAATACCTCAGGGTGAAGGGTTAGCTGGTATGGAGCCTTGTGCCTTAGCGGTAATGGCACAGGGTCATCAAAGAGGTCGTCTTCCTCCTCTGCAGAAAAACAGGCAAGATATGGGAAACACAGAATGCAAAGGGAGCCAATTTGCACTTTTAATTTAAAATTCAATTTGTGGCATTTAGCTATGTTTTCATTTGATGGAACTGCAAATAACAGTTCACTCTTCTTCTAAGAAAAAGGCCCTTTAGGATATTTTGAATAATTTAATGACTGCCTGTCAACTCATATCACATTTTGAGTTGAGAATATAGGTCTGCATTCCCCAAATAGGTCATAATGCCTATGCCATTGGTTCTCAAATGGCTGTTCATTAGTCTCATTTGGAAAGCTTTTAAATTTTTTATTCATTTATTTACATAATCTATAGCCAACATGGGGCTCAGATTCATGACCCTGAGACCAAGAGTTGCATGTTCTTCTGACTGAGCCAGTTAGGAGCCCCTGGAAATCCTTTTTAAAAAAATACAGCTTTCTGTATCTCCTTCTAGACCTACTGAACCCCTGAAGGTAGGACCCAATATCCTGATTTGTGCTTTAAGTTCTTTTCAACAGCCAGATTTGCAAACTGTATGCTTTGGCATAGACAGTAGTCTCATGAGCATTTAATTTGCTTGGCAAATAGAGGATACTCAGTGAATTGGCTGAATTAATAAAACATTTTTCTACCATTTTTGTTCTCTGCACATTTTGATACCTATTTTGTGCATCTTATGGGCTAAAATGTGTCCTCCAAAGTTCCTAATTTGAAGCCCTAGCAACAATGTCATGTATTTGGAGGTGGGACCCATTAGATGGGATTAGTGTCTTCGTAAGAAGAAGAAAACAGATCTCTCAACTTTCCTTCTTTATGCATGGATGGCGTGTGGAAAGGTGAGCACACATGGAGAAGGAGGCGGTCTACAACCAGGAGATGGATCTTCTCCAGGAATCAAATCTGCTGGCACCTTGACCTTGGACATCCCAGCCTCCAGAACTGTGAGAATATCTCTTGCTAAGTATCCAGTTTCTGGTATCTGTCACAGCAGCCTAAGCCAGCCAAGTGTACGAGGCTGTGATAGATACCAAGGGGGACATATGTGCCAAATGGGGCTTGCTTTGAAGTGGCACGAACTGGAAACCAAGGAATTTACTGTTCTGTTTTGTTTTAAGCATGTTACCTTAGCAATATAATGAACCAGTCCCCTTAAATTCTTAAAAGGAGGAAACCTTACTTGGAGAACGAAAGTCTCATAAATTGAGTACGCATGCAATTGGGGGGCGGGGTGTGTGTGCACAAATACTTTCCTGCCTTCTAATGATACCTTATCTAAGAAGAAAATGAAATGCTCATGAGACTACTGTCCATGCCAACTTCATTGTTCTAGTGTTACCTTACTACTTTATAACTACTTACTTAAAAAGATAACATTTTTCCCAGTGATAAAGGATATAGTTAAAAGCTGCTTTTAAAAAAAATGGACCACACGGTGCCTGGGTGGCTCAGTGGGTTAAAGCCTCTGCCTTCGGCTCAGGTCATGATCTCAGGGTCCTGGGATCGAGTCCCGAATCGGACTCTCTGCTCAGCAGGGAGCCTGTTTCCTTCTCTCTGCCTACTTGTGATCTCTCTGTCAAATAAATAAATAAAATCTTTAAAAAAAAAATGGACTACAGAGGTCAGGGTGCTCCCATTCTACCAATGAGGAGACCTGCCTAGAGAAGTGTGACAAGACTCTGGGTCAAAACCCGATCAGTTTGATTCCTAGCTCTGCCTAATCCTTAAGCAATGATTTATCTCCTTTTCTGAAGGACTTAAGGTGGCTAAGATATCTAGTGACTATATTTGGAATCATTTTCAGCTCCAAGGTACAGCTTTATTTCAAAACACAGATTATAAATTTGTTTTTGCCAGTTACATTTTAGGCAATATTTCTATATCTCTAAGCTGAACAGTTTCATATTCTTAGATTAGTGACTATACCACTATCGTGGTATGATGTTTCAACTGTAAAAATCTGGCAAAACATTTTTCACATTAATTCTTCTAACTCTTCTGTATGTATCCAAAAAACAGTATACTTCTGATACTATGAATTCTCTTATGATGCTATAAAAATTTTAAATTTCTCTATATGAAAATGGAGGCATCTAACAGAAAATAAGTGTTAACAAGCTGATAAGCACACCTAAACCCAATTTTAAAAGGACAGCTATTACAATTCACAGAGACTTTCCATTGTTATGTCTGTATAACCATACTGGGCAACAAATGAAGCACCTTAATTTCTACAGTTTAACCCAAAAATGAGAGGCATGAGATGGACTTAAAGTGACGTTAAATGTACAAAGATGATATATATTATTATATAATATATAGCTATAATGCAACATATGCAGCTATTTTTTTTTTTTGAACAACACAAAAAGGTTAACTGCTTTTCAGCTTGTATGCACCTCTACACTTGTACAGCTATGAGGAAACAGCCCTTGCCACAAGCCTGCAAGTGTCCCTCCTTCCCCCCCACTCCCTGCCCTGGTCCCTACTTAAGGACTGCTGTCTACCTCTCCACAATCACACAACTGAAGAACCTCAGGACCCTGTTCTTGCACTATGGTTACTACTATTCTTGGTGGTGCCTAAAGAATTTTTTTTAAACATTTTTAATGCCTCTGAGTTCTGGATATTTATATAAATGAATGGGGAGAAGGAAATACATTAAAATGCTACTCAAAATAATAGAGTTGTGGCATTCTATAGAACTATTTTCTCAATTAACTATAATAATTTATAATAACTATTAAGGGGCACCTGGGTGGTTCAGTGGGTTAAAGCCTCTCTGCCTTCGGCTTAGGTCATAATCTCTGGGTCCTGGGATCAAGCCCCACATAGTGCTCTGTGCTCAGTGGAGAGCCTGCTTCCCCCTCTCTCTCTGCCTGCTTGTGATCTCTGTCAAATAAATAAAATTTTTAAAAATAAATATTAAAATATCAGAGCACAAAGAGCTTTATTGAAATGCTTTTCAAAAGAGGCTATGAGAATGACTCTTCAACTTGCCCCTCAGAAAAATCAGTTGCTCTTAAGATTTGTCCAGTAGTATATGGGTACTAACCGATTTGCTTCAACAGAACATATTTAACAGACAAGAAACTGAAAAACCGCCTCACACACTAGTAGAGATCACCATAGACTTTAAAAAAGCACACGCACAGGACAGAATTATAAAGTCAGTGACATGGACTAAAGCAAACATGATTCCTGTGGCTTACAAAATACATCTAACTCGCTATTAGACTGACACCAGAGGGTTGCTGAACGATCTATACCTGTACAAAGAAAAGCTATAAAGACTGCTATATTAATAAG
Organism: Taxidea taxus jeffersonii; assembly: GCA_003697995.1. NCBI lineage: Eukaryota > Metazoa > Chordata > Mammalia > Carnivora > Mustelidae > Taxidea > Taxidea taxus. Next base: position 13,650 of record RCUC01080844.1, read on the forward strand.
GAATAAAAATGCTAAGGAATCAACAAGGAACAAAGTCAAAGCTAACAAAAAGAAAAGAAGCAATAAAATGGCAAAACAAATGTCAATCTGAAAACTCAAAAGTAGTGGCCCAGGGTGCCTGGGTGGCTCAGTTGGTTGGGCAACTGCCTTCGGCTTAGGTCATGATCCTGGAGTACCAGAACTGAGTCCCGCATCGGGCTCCCAGCTCCACGGGGAGTCTGCTCCTCTCTCGTGCTCTTTCACTGTCTCTGTCTCTCAAATACATAAAATCTTTAAAAACAAACAAACGAAAAACTAGTGGCCCAATCAAAAAACCATATACTCAACAAAATAAGTGGCATGGGGTAGATGTTTAAAAGGTATAAAATGTTAAGATTTCTGCTTCCAGCCAAGAGTAACAGGGACTATATTTAACTTCTCACCTGAAACTAAAAAAACAGAAAAATAGGACAAAGGCTCTCAAATCAGACATCAGGCAATGAAGGACAAGGACACCTGAGACATGAGAAACAAATGAAGGGAGCCCTAAGACTGCCCCAGTTAACCTGGTGACCATTTCTAGGCAGGACGGGGACACCCAGGTAGAGCTCACAAGCATCATATAGTTGAGACGGTGTGACTGGGAGTCAGGAAGCCAAGGTGGCAGGAGTCTACAGAGGAGAGGCCTGGAGAGAGGGCCCCCTCTAGTGCTCAGCAAACTGATCAGTGCATGCTTGTGAGCTAACTACCTGAGGCCAAGGAAAACTTACTCTGAAGAACTGAAACAAACAGTGCCCAGAATGCACACAGTGCTAGGAACATGCCTGTTCCCAATAGCCAGAGTGGAACCCCTCATAATTCACAAGGCAGCTGAAGGGGCACTAAAAGGGCCCTTGGTAGTGGGAGAGTACATTCTAGACCAAATGCTGCCCTGCTCCTGCCTAACAAAATGAAAAATAAAACACAAAAGGATCACACTATAGCTAAGCCACTTAACCACATTCCAGAACAAAATGCATGGATATTCTTAGGAATCCAAAATTAGAACCTAACAAGGTAAACTTCAGGTAAACTGAAATGATCCAGAAAATAGGAGTAAATCTTCGTGATTTTGGATTAAGCAACAGTTGATTACAACACCAAAAGCACATGAAGTAAAACACAAATTAGGTAGACTGAAAGAAAATATCTGCAAACCATATCTATTAAAGGACTTATACCCAGAGTCTATAAAGAACTTAAAATGCAGTAAGATCAATAATCCAGTTTAAAAATGGGCAAAAGACTGAAGCAGACATTTCAGAAAAGAACATAAATGGCCGAGTCAAGATGGCGGAGAAGTAGCAGGCTGGGACTACATCAGGTAGTAGGAGATCAGCTTATCAAACCACTGAGAACATAAATGGCCAATAACCACATGAATTAAGCTCAACATAAATACTGAAATGCAAATCAAAACTATAATGAAATACCTCTTTATCCCCACTAGAATGGCTACACTCAACAAGTGTGAGAGACAATGTGGAGAAAATTGGAATCCTCAGCTAGTGGGAATGAAAATGTGTTCAGTTTAGAAAACAGTTTCTCAGTTTGGTAAAATGTCAGAACACCAATTAACTGTATGTATGTTCTGGAATAAATGTGCCCTCCTCCCAATCCACACGTTGAAGCCTTAACCCCCAGTGTGGCTGTATTTGGAAATGGAGCCTCAAAGGAAGTAATGAAGTCAGTAAGGACAGCACCCTGATCAAACAGGGTTAGTGCCCTTATAAGAGACATCAGCCCTCTCCCTCTATAGCCCTCTGCCCCCAGCACATGCCCAGGAAAGGGCATGTCAGCACACAGTGATAGGACAGCTACCGGCCTGCAAGCCCAGCGAAGAGGCCTCAGAATGAAACTTACTTTGCCAGCACCTTGATCTTGCGACTTCCAGCCTCCTGAATGATGAGAAATGCCTGATATTTAATTACCCAGCCTGTGGTATTTTGTTACAGCAGCTCAGGGAGACTAAGACGCTCACCCCCACCATCATCTAGAAATGCTATTCATTCCTGTGTTATTTACCCCAAATAAACAAGTCCTATGTCCACACAAAGATTCAAAGCAGCATAACTCGTAACTAAAAAGCAGAAACAACCCAAATGTCCATCAGCTGATGAATGGATACGTAAAATGTGGCAGTATAAAGGAGTATTGATACATACAGCACAGATGAACTCTGAAAAGATGATGCTAAGAAGCCAGGCACAAAACCAAATGTTGTACAATTCCATTAACATGAAATATCCAGCAGAGACAGACCTACAGGATTAGTGGTTGCCTACAAGTGGAGGTGCTCATGGGGACTGACTCAAAATGGGCATGGCGTGCAGTAACAGAAATGCTCTGAAATTACACAGTGGCCAATGGCTGTGTGCGTGATGGTAACAACCATGGAAGTGTTCACCTAAAAAGGGTGAAATTTATGGCATATAAATTATACTGCAATAATGCTTTAAAAAAACTGACAGTTTAAAGCAAAGAAAAAAAGAATATTTGGGGGTTTATAACAAATGGCAAAAAATGCAGACTGTGAGGGGGGAAATGGACCCATACTGTCATTCAGTTTCTTCTACTGTGCTATAGCATTCCTGGAATAATATGTATCTTTTCACTCTGATAGGTAAAAATGTATATTATAAGCCACTAAAATAAAAAATTATAGCCAATAAACCAACAAGAGATTAAATGTAATCTATCTATCCTTCCCTAATTGAAAAATTTTACCACAATTCCAATCAGACTCCCTCCAGTGGACATTTGGTACAAATGGCAAGATGATTCTAAATGCAAAGGCCTTGGATAGTCAAAACAACTTTGAAATTGTATCACTTAACTTCAAAATTTATAAACGTACAATAATCAAAGACAGGGCAGTAAGGATGTCAAGACAGAGATCACAGAACATTAAAAAAAAGTCCAGAAGTAGATTTCCACATATATTGTCAATTGATTTTCAACAAAAGAGTGAAGATTCAGTAGAAAAAAGAAAAAGATAACTCTTTTCAACAAATGGTCCTAAGAGTGCCTGGATGTCCACATGCAGGAGAAACACACACACACGCACACGCACACACACACACACACACACACCCTGTAGTTTGCACCATACACCAAAAATAACTAGAAAATGGATCATAGACCTAAATGTAAATCCTAAAACGACAAAAATTTCTATCACAAAACAGAAGAGAGGGGCGCCTGGGTGGCTCAGTGGGTTAAAGCCTCTGCCTTCAGCTCAGTTCCTGATCCCAGGGTCCTGGGATTGAGCCCTGCATCAGGCTCTCTGCTCTGCAGGGAGCCTGCTTCCCTTCCTCTCTATCTGCCTCTCTGCCCACTTGTGATCTCTGTCTGTCAAATAAATAAATAAAATATTAAAAAAAAAAAGAGAAGAGAAAATCTTTGTGACCTTGAGTCAGGCAAAGAGTTCTTAATTGTACTATCAATAAATAAATGATCATTAGTAAATTTAGCATCAAAATTTTAAATTTCTGCATTTCAAAAGACTGCTAAGAGATTGCAAAGATGAGCCACAAACTGGAAAGTTTTGCAAAGTATGTAAATGATAAAGAATTTATATCCAGAAACTTAGAAAATTAAAAAGTAACAAAATAATTTTGAAAATGGGTAAACATTTGAACAGACACTTCACCAATGAAAATACATGGACACCAGTAAGAACATTAAAAGATGCTCAATCTCACTAGCATTAGAAAAATACCAATTAAAACCATGAGATACCACTACACACTCATTAGGATAGCTAAAAATACTGGCAAAAAAGTAGAGCAAGAGAACTGGCAAGAATGCAAAATGGTCCAACCACTCTGGAAAACAATTTGGTAATTAAAGACACAGCTACCCTACTTCCACTCCTAGTATGAAAGCCGACATCCGTACAAAGATTTGTACGTGAATCTTTACAGCTTTATTTGTAATCAAGCTGTAAAGATTCAACCCAAATGTACAACAACAGGAATGGATCAGTAAATTGTATATCCATGCAGCAGAATACTATTCATCAATAAAAAGAATGAACTATTGGTACCTGCAACGGTATCATAAATTTCAAAATAAATATGCCAAGTGAAATAAGCCATATTGGTATGTGATTATTTTAGAAAACTTTAATTTATCAGATAGCAGATCAGTGGTTGCCACAGCAACACAGCAAGACAACAGGAGGCAAGAGGGGCAGCTAGGAAGAATTACAAAGTGGCAAAAGGAGACTTGGGGATAATGGATATTTTTATTATCTTACTTATGGTGAAGGCTTCTCAAGTATATGCATATGTAAAAGTCTATCAAATGGGACACTTTACATGTGCAATTTATTGTTTATCAATTATACCTTGGTAAAGCATTCTTTAAAAACCCTACAATTAAGTTTGTAGATATGAAGGATTAGAAAATGTAGTACATGATAGCTATAACATCTAAAAATACAACTGTTTTCCTAGAATCAGTCCTGGAATTTGCATCTTAAGGTTTTCTATTTGATTCTAAGTGAAACGCAGAAATGGAGATGGGAAAGACAGGCTTGGATTAGAATTCAAGATCTATAAAGAACTTCTCAAACTCAATACCCAAAAAATGGGCAGAAGACATGAGCTGACACATGAAAAAGTATTCATCATTAGCCATCAGGGAAATTCAAATCAAAACCACATTGAGATACCATCTTACGCCAGTTAGAATGGCAAAAATTAACAAAGCAAGAAACAATAAATGTTGGAAAGGATGTGGAGAAAGGGGAACCCTCTTACACTGTTGGTGGGAATGCAAGTTGGTGCAGCCACTTTGGAAAACAGTGTGGAGGTTCCTCAAAAAATTAAAAATAGAGCTACCCTATGACCTGGCAATTGCACTACTGGGTATTTACCCCAAAGATACAGATGTAGTGAAAAGAAGAGCCATCTGTACCCTAATGTTCATAGCAGCAATGGCCACAGTCACCAAACTGTGGAAAGAACCAAGATGCCCTTCAAAAGACAGATAAAGAAGATATGGTCCATATACACAGTGGAGTATTACTCAGCCATCAGAAAGGATGAATACCCAACTTTTGCATCAACTTGGATGGCGCTGGAGGAGATTATGCTGAGTAAAATAAGTCAGAGAAAGTCAATTATTATATGGTTTCACTTATTTATGGAACATAAGGAATAGCATGGAGAACATTAGGAAAAGGGAAAAATTAAGGGGGAGATTGGATCGGGAGACAAACCATGAGAGATTATGGACTCCAGGAAACAAACAGAAGGGTTTAGAAGGAAGGGGGGTGAGGGGATGGGTATGAAGGAGGGCACGGATTGCAAGGAGCACTGGGTGTTAAACACTGAATCATGAAACACTACATCAAAAACAATGTACTGTATGGTGACTAACATAACACAAGAAAGAAAGAAAAGAAAAAAAAAAGAATCCCAGCCCCGTTACTTACTTCTGACTGGACCTTGGGGGATTTATTTCACTAAACTTTGTTTTCCTCCATAGTAAAACTGGGATGATAGCTCTTGGAGGTTTGGGGTTTAGCTGTAATGTATGTAAAGGACCTAGCACAACACCTGCCATATACAGCAGGGGTTCAAAAAATACTATCACTGTTACTACTCTTCTTGGGTCATGTATTAGCTCCATGGTACAGTAACAGACCCTCCACCAAAGCAGTTTAACTTCAGAATCCTAACTACGCAATCTGGCTGCTGTGAAGGAGCAGAGCTTTGTTAGGAATCTGAAGCTCTGATTTCTTCCTCAGAGGTTACCTCTGCTCTTCGCTGGAAAACTCAAGTAGCAATGAAAAAAGGCAGGAAAGTACAGAGAAAATCCATTAGAAGCACTGCTGATCAATCTGGTTGGAAATGATGACAATGCCAAGCAAAGTTCCCATTACCAGCATTTACTGGTATCTTGGAGGAAATGTCCAAGATTAACAGCACAGCCTCTCCTTATGGCCTACACAAACTACAGGGCCTACTTCCAGAAAGCTGAGAACACCGTTCAGTACAGGCACTTCTAAGGTCACTTGTTTTAAGCCTGTGAAAGAGACTTGACTCCTGGCTTCACAGGCTGCAAAAGGAAGGAAAAGCACTTCCTGAGAGCATGGTGACAAGTCTGAATGACAGTAGGTCCCAGACCCACCTCTGCCCAATGAAGCTTTCACCACACTAGAGTAGCCTGGAAAAAAGTTTTGTGTGGAAACCCACACCTCTGAACCAGGGCCATTTTCTTACCTGAGTCTAGGTGAGTTTTTCTAGCTCTCTTCAATTTTCCAAGTGGTTTATACTTTGGCTCCGTACTTTGGGAAGATCGGCATAAAGGCTTTAAGCTGAAACGAATACGAATATTTTCTTTTTTCCTGTGGGGAAAGCTGCTAGAACATAAGCATCATTTACAGAGATGATAAAAACTTGGCCATGGGGAAAATCATATAACTACTTTTAAAAACTGAAAAGCCATGTTTAATAATGAAAAAACCATTTCACTGTAATAAAGTGGTAAATAAAAGCACTTATATACAACCCATCACACAGCTGTCTAACTGCAGGATTGAGCGAAGGCTAACTCCTGTATTTGGTCTTGCACTTCGGAAAAGCAGGTCTCTATTCTATAAGACTATTAAATAATACAGTGACACCTGGCATTCACAGGATACACGACAGCTGGTGCTTACTCTTCCCTGTTTCATGGGGTTTACCTCTCATACGAATCTCACAAATTTGATCTCCTCATTCTAGAGGCAGAAAGCTAAGGCACAGTGATGGTAAAATACAAAAGGGCACGGAAATAAGACTTACTGCCTTTCTTGAGGGCCTCACTGCCAACTGCTTCCTTGTATCAGATTCCCAGAAGCTTTTAGGATTACTATAATATACCACTTGAAGAAAGCGTCAGGCTGCCAACCAGAAACGTACTGACAGCCATGCCCATCTTACTTACATCCTGGCCCTTGTTCTTAGGCCCAAACCTAGTCTCAGAATCCATCCTGTTCAACAACAGAAGTTCCACAGGGAGCGACTACTCACATTTCTACAACCTTATCCATAGTTGTGCCTATTGGAATGACATTTGGATATATGTTCACAGGACAGATGTAGCTCAAGAAATCTTTAATCTAGAAGAAGGAAAATAGAATGGATCAATTATCTCTATGCTGAAAAATCTGGGTGTTAAAGAAGCAACAAAAGGGAGGGCAGGAGAAACAGGAATTTCTTATGGTGCGGTTCTCAATACTAGCTACACATGGGGATCACCCAGGGACCTCTTAGGAAAGAAATAGCCAACACTCAGGCCCACTCCCCAAAATCCTCTTGCTACTGAGCTACAGTGGGGACTGGGAATCCGGATATTGAAATGTTCTTCAGGTGGTTCTGTTCCACAGTAAGGACTAGGAATTACTGATTAATGGAATTCAAAGATTCTATTTTTAAAGATTTTATTTATTTATTTGACAGAGCAGGAGAGCACAAGCAGTGGGGAAAGGCATAAGGAGAGGAAGAACCAGGCCCCCCGCTGAGCAGGAGCCCACTGTTGGGCTCAATCCCAGAACCCTGGGATCATGACCTGAGCCAAAGACAGATGCTTAACTGACAGAGCCACCCAGGCACCCCCTGTATTTCTTTAAATGACATTAGTTTCCTTGTCTAATAAAGTCACCCACAATTAACTAATTCCCTTTGAGTAAATTAGAATTAAGCTGAATACTTAATACACACAGGTCTTAGAATTGGATTTCTTTTCTCCAACAAATAAAACAAGGAAATTACATTTTCTAGGTTTATTCTAATCTAGAGGAAAATTACATGCAAACATTTCTTGAATACCCCTATTTTATGCAAAATTTAGAATGCTAACCAGAGGAACTCTGTCAGTATTCCTCAAAACATCTCTACAACACAGACAAGTTTCAGCGTTGTCACTCATTAGATCTTGGTGAGCAGGTGACCTCGGTCAAATTACCTGAACTCTCTTAAGTTACTAGGTTCTTCATCTAAAAGTATAAAGGAGATAATGAATCGGAAGTGTCTGGCCTGGCCCCTGGCATATGTTTAACATTCAATGAAATTATCCACCGCAAAGATGACAATGACAACACAAAGGTTTTTATTCTCTTCTACAAGTGGGGAAACTGAGCTCTGAGTAATTATTAGAGCCCAACTTTACCAAATCGAAAGAGGTAGGAACCCAGGGAGTAAGAGTAATTCCATATTAAAATAAAGTGGTGACCTTACTTAAAACAATAAGACATATTCATGCTTCAGGTATTTTTCGTAAACAAATTCTTTTGTATTTTCAGAGCAGGCGTGCAATCAGAAACTCTTACCTGTCCACAACCTACATGATCTGCATAATTAATTCAAAGTTGAAGCCGGTAGAGATCTGAGGCTTTTCAAGAGAACAGGGATAAAGGAAGCAAGGTCAACCTATACCAAAATGATTCACTTCTACTTGGAAATGAAGTGGCCACAGGAGACAAGAGCCACCCACCAGACGGGCATCCTCTGTCCCTTGTACAAGTGGATGTCCTTACATCAGATGCCTGCCTTAAAACAATTCAAGAACACCAGCCATTCTCATTATCCAGAGGGGTTATGTTCCTTGAGGTCACTGTGAATTAGCAAACACTGAATCACTACTCCTAAGGGGAAGAGAAGGTTCCCGTAAGCCTCTAGTCACTGCATTTTTGTCAACCTATCAATGCATCAAACCCTGTTTTATGTGTGTTTCTGTTTAAAGACACCGATTCAGGGGCACCTGGGTGGCTCAGTTGGTTAAGCAACTGCCTTCGGCTCAGGTCATGACCCCGAAGTCCCCGGATGGAGTCTCGCATCGGGCTCCCAGCTCCACAGGGAGTCTGCTTCTCCTTTCTCCCCTCCCATGCTCTCTCGCTCTCTCTCAAATGAATAAATAAAATCTTTTTTAAAAATAATAAAAAATAAAGATACCAATTCAGGGCTGCCTGGTGGCTCAGTCAGTTAAGCATCTGCCTTGGCTCAGATCATGATCACAGGGTCCTGGGATGAAGCCCCACATCTGGCTCCTTGCTCAGTGCAGAGCCTGTTTCTTCCTTTGCCCCCGCCCACACACTCACACACACGCATGTGCATGCACTCTCGCTCTCTGGCAAATCTTAAAAAAAAAAAAAAATGTTACCTATTCAGTGTGTGCTGTTGATTCATAACTCCTGAACTCTCAGTCCACAGCACCGTACCTCATGCCACAGGGATTTTCTCCATAAAGCACATTCACGCTTCCGTGCTTAGGAACACACACAGCACCCCAACACTGCACTTGGGGGCCACTTTAAACAGTGAAACCCCCAACAGAAAGCACAGAAACGTGTACAATGAAGCACTGACTGCAAAAGGGCCCCTGTTGACCCTGTGAGCTCAGCAGAGAGGGCAGAGCACCCCCTTTTTCGGCCAAAATTGGAAATAGCATGTCCGGGGACTCCGACTTCTCACCACTCTGCTGGGCATGCCTGCAAGCAACCACACAGTGCCGGGTCTATTAATCTGGGGTCACGAACAAATTTTAATGAGCAAGCAAACTTGTAAATAAGGAATCCACAAATAAGGAGGATCCACCGTATTCAGAATAAAAACCGACAGGAACTATTTATGGGGCACCTGGGGGGCTCACTTGATAGAGCTGATGACTCTTGGTTTGGGCTCAGGTCATGATCTCAGGGTCAGGAGATCGAGCCCCCTGTGCGGCTCTGCAGTGAGTCTGCTTGAAATTCTCTCTCCCTCCCTCTGCCCCCACTCCTGGCTCAAGCGCATGCTCTAAAATCATTAATTTGTTTTAAATTGATGATTTATGTTTCTAAATGTATTTCAACATGATCTATACTGAGGATAGGCCTATTAATTAGAGCACTTTTCAGGAAAGCCTGTCTCCTCACCACCACCCTGAGAGAAGATGACCACACGGAGCTCAAGGTGACCCGCTATGGGTGCGGTCACCAGTGCTAATCGAGGGGGAGTGTGGCCGGCGGACAGCAGGGCACGGGGGCTCATCTGCTTCATCTCTCCACTCAAGCACCAGGGAATATCTCCGTCCTGGGGGGGAACCGCATAAAGTCCCAGGAGGGATTTTCATCAGCCCTGACGCTGAGCCAGATGCGAAACTAAGACAAACCCCTAGGAGGAGGCTCTGACAACAATCTGAGATTTCAGGATAAAAGGAGGAAAACACATCAACTACATTATACTATCACAACGAATGCCTTCCAAGCGACTCTCAGATAACCTATTTGTACCTGAAAGTTAAGGTCAGTTATTTAATAGGAGGTCATTATGATACTTTGATAATAAGACAAGGAATCATTTACAATACTGCGGCTGACTTGGTAAGAATGCCACTACCTGGAGCTCTGGAAGAATCCACCTGTTCAAATCATTAACACGTCCACGGCTCACTGCTGCAGGGCTGTAATCCATGTATCCCAAATACAAAAATAATAGTTATCAGGGAAATCAATTTTTAAGTGCCGAAATGGTCAAACTAAAATTATATGTGACAGTCTGATCTTATATACTTTTTTCTCCTGATACGTACATGAAATTACTAAAGCTCAGCACTTCTAAGATGCTGGCATTTACTTTAGAAATGCACGAGGAATTTGCATATATGTCACACATAATTTGTTCCCACTCGAGTGAGGTCAATTTCCTATATAAAAAGGATCCTAACAATGCCAACAGCTGAATTACTGAACTCTACATCTGAAATAATGATGTTTTGCATGTTAGCTAATTAAAGAAAAGAGAAAAATAAATAAAAATGGATCCTAATAAAACCATTTAATAACCCTTCTTAAGCTGAGTAATTCCAGTATATATGTCCTTCCTCAGAACAAGGTCTCTATCTCAGTCACCTCTGTTCTTTCCCACTGCCAAATATTCAGGACTACTTTTTTAAACAGTTTTTCGACACAATCCACCAAGTTGGGAAGAGGACAGAAATCTGGACAGTACCTCAAGGCTGCCCATGTGAGATTTTATCTGTAATACTCCCTTATGTAAGATTTATGATTCTCTTATGACAGGTGAACAGAACTGAAGCAGGAAAGTTAAAATACATGCAGGAAGCAAGATGGGAAGAAAACCTTAATCATCAGTATTCTTCAGTGTTTAGGCAGAAAACAGCTGATAATAGCCAATTTCCTCTAGTACTCAGTAAACATAGCTCACCTACTGATATTTTCCCTGAATTTCTTTGGAAAAAGCCACAACTAATCGTACGCAGTAGGAAAAGAGAGGCCCCTGGTCGTCAAGGGGACCACGCTGCCCAACAGGAAGGGGCTGGCAAAGCAGCTGGCAACAGGGTTCTGAGTACATGGGATCGATCCTCTTACCTCACTGTAGGAAGAATGAAAAGAAAAACAAGCTCTGTATGAACTCTCTCCAGTCCTAAAGGGAAAAGAAACCATAAAATTAAAAGGTCACTTATCAAAACTAAGCAAAGTTCTCAATTTCAGACCTTCCCATTTAGTCTATTCTAATATGAAATCACCCCACAACCAAGAGTTTCTCCCTGGGATAAGAGGGAACTCTTTCCAGAAGCAGAAATATTTGTAGACATTCTGAATACCTAATATTAAGGAAGTATTGCCAAAATACAATGATCATTACGGTACTCCTCTACTCCACCAAGGGCTTCTATCCCCCATGACAGCAGATGCCCACTCCCTGACAAGCAAGATGCCTTCACTCTCAGGCCACCGGACCGGAACAGACCTCAGGAAATCCTGGCTAATGGTGTTGGCCATGAGGCAGGTTTGGAAGTAGCACCTCTTTAAATAGGTTTAAATTTTGGAGGTTATTCCCCACAATTATAGTATATCCTCCTCTCTGGGTTAGGCTACGCTGCATTTAAACTAAACTAAATCAGAGCTCCTGGGTGGCTCAGTCAGTTAAGCATCTGCCTTCAGCTCTGTGGGCCCGATCAGCCCACATCGGGCTCCCCGCTCTGCAGAGAGTCTGCTGCTCTCGCCCCCCTGCCCCTCCCACTGCTCCTCCTCCCGCTCACTCCCTCACTCTCAAATAAGTAAAATCGTTATTTTTTTAAAAGATTTTATTTATTTGACAAGAGTGTGCGAGCACAAGCAGGGGGAGCGGCAGAGGGAGAAACGTCCCCGCTGAGCAGGGAACCTGATGCGGGGCTCGATCCCAGGACCCTGAGATCATGACCCAAACTGAAGGCAGATGCTTAACCCACTGAGCTACCCAGGCACCACGGTAAATAAAACCTTTAAAAAGAAACAAACAAAACTAAAATAAATCAGATACGTTACCTCAAAAAGCAAGATTTGTCTCAAAAGACAGGTTGCTTTCTTACCTCACAATGACATTTGTTCTTCTGGTTCTCTCTCCAAACCACATAGTAGATGGTTTAATGCTGATTGTGTGGAGTGGAATTTTATTTTTGGAAATAATTCCACAAGGTAATTTATTCCAATGAAAATACTCCTCTGCCTAAAAACAGAAAAGCAGTTCAACACTTTCAACAAATTTGTTT